>JAJEJO010005536.1:47824-80978 GCA_020662805.1 Glaucomys volans | reverse complement strand
TTTTATTTTTTTAAATTTATTTATTTATTTTGAGGATGTACTTTCAAGGAAGACAAGAGAAGAGTTCAAGGGAATTGAAGTGAGTCCAGAGGAAAGTCTGTCTTAAAGATGGAGTATGAAAAACTTGTGGTGAGCAAACAGCTGACTCTGTGGTTAATCTTTTTAAGTCTTAGAGGAAGGATGTGACAGTCATTGTGCAATAGTCCTCTAAAACTTGGCAGGTTTTCAAATATGGGTCCCTATCCGCCTTGCCAGGAAAGTTGAGAAAAATAGGAAGAGAAAAGAGAAGGTGATCTGGATCTCTCCAAGACACTGCTTGTCAAGAAAATTGTAAGGAAGTCAAGTTGTATCTTCACTTACATGAGAAAATTCAAATAAAATTTCCATTTTTGCCCTTCATTATTTTTAGGCTAGTAAAGCAGGGTTGATGATGCTTTTTCCAGGCAGACAAAAATATCAGCACTGTTTTTTAATCTGAAATATCTCCCTCATTATACTTCAATCTCAATAGGGTTCCACCACCCACCCACGGAGAATTGAATAACCGGTTTTCCGGGTTCTTCCTGATAGGATTCTGGTTATTGCAAACTACCTGGGGTCCCTACTCCTTTTTAACGAAAGGGGGAAAAAAAGTCATAATTATTGACATTTGAAAAAGGAGTTTTAAAAAATAATACGCATCATTTTGCATTAAAAAATATGATTCTAACAAATTTGAGGAACTGAAAACCCCTAAGCTGTCAAATGGGTTCACAGGAATCTGTCAAATGACTGAAGAAATGACTTTCACAACATATGGTCTTCCGAGGCTTTTCCTATTATTTTGAGAAAAATAAACCCTGAGCGGTTGCTGGAAATAATGAACCAGGTACTTTTCTTGTGTTTGTGGTGCTGGGATTTGAACCTAGGGCTTCGCATAGTGGTGGACAAGAACTCTACCACTGAGCTGCACTCCCAGTCCAATCGTGTATTTTCCACTTTTAAGGAGACGAGACTCTGAAGGCTCTACTGAAAAAATCTACGTTAAGCAAGTCGCTCCCAGTATGGGGCTCAAAAATTCTATTTTTTTTTTTAAAATCATTCTTTATTTTTCATTTATTTGTTTTTTATGTGGTGCAGAGGCTCGAACCTAATGTCTCACACCGTGCTAGACAAGAGTTCTACCACTGAGCTACAACCTCAGTCCTCAAAAGGTTCTTAAATGATGTCCCCCTTTCCTTTATGCTACTTCTCTCAAGAAGAAAAATGTGTGAATCAATTATCTGCAAAACAAAGGGCAGGCAGCTTGCCTGAAGGATAAGTGTTAGAGAGAAGGGGCTCTGAAGGGCTCAGAAACCCAGAGCTCCCAGCACCTGCACCGCCCGCAGTCGCAGCACCCAACCCCAGGATCCACCCCACCCCACCCCACCCCCACTGCCAGCTTTGCCCCGGCCAGTCTTCGTCGCGGGGAGTCACTGCGCAGGGACCAAGATGGCGTCACCAGACTGAAGCTCGCCCGCACCCCCGCGACCGCACTGCGGCAGCCCGGGCGAGACGGCGCCCTATTGGTCAACTGCGATGAGGTCATCGTGGAGGCGGGGGCCTGCGGGGGCGCGGGGGCGGGGTCTCGCTGACGCACGCACGTCGAGGTGCTGCTACCCGGAGCCGCGGAGGCTGCGGGCTTGGTTGCGGCGGCTGCTGGGCCGGCGGCCGAAGGTGAGCGGGGGTCATTAGTATAGCGCGTCCGGGAGCGGCCTTCGGGGAACGCAGGAAATCCTTCTAATAACCCTCTCGCTTGTCGAAGGAATTAGCAGGGATCTTAGGGCTCTGAGAGAAAATGGGGAATCATCCCCCACCTTGGGCACCCCTCCTGTGGGCAGAGGAACCGAGGTTCGCTGCCCCTTTGAAAAGACCTGAATCCCTTCCCTCGTTTACGGAGGAGGTAGAGAGAATGAAGGTTTGTTTTTGGTAGACAGAAGAATCGGGGTGCTTGATTGCTTGATGAAGGGTCTCCTAGTTTGGGGACCTCCTCCCCTTTTTCTCCCTTACCCAGGAGATAGGTGTGCCTGGGTCCCGAGAATTCCCCCTTTCTCACAGGGTAGGGCAAGGAAATGAAGCACGTAAATAATACCTTGGTGGATGACCGCCGTGAGTTCCCTGGAGGCAGGGCGCGGGGGTCTCTGCTTGGACTTAGCTTTTGCAGAATTGTTCTTCATATTTCATTTTGCGAAATCATTTGGGCCTAATTCGTTTTCTGCTTGACTCCAGGGAGATGGAGATTCTAGGGAGTACTGTAATTATTAAAAAACAAGAGGGAGGACACTCGTTGGAAGCTGTCATCATTGGCAGCCCCTGAACTGTACCGAGCAGGCATAATTTTATGCGTTTGGAGGTTGTGGAATCTATCCTTATTGAATGGGGTAGGGTGGGGCTAGTAACAGCTGATTTGGATGATTCAGGTACAGTCTTAAAATCAACCCACATAGTCTCTTGAGAAATTCTTGCTTATATTGGAGTGTGTGCGTGTGTGTGTGTGTCTGTGTGTATGTGTGTGTTTGCGTATTTGCTACCTTGAACATCAAATGCAGAAAGGTTTTGTCCTTCAGATTCCTCAAAATGTCGCCCAGGCTTCCAGAATAGTGAATCTTCCTTTGATGTCAGTCTCACTTATCAATAGGGAATATGGATGACCTTATGATACTAAAAATAGTTTGTTTTGCTGCGGTTAGCTACTGTAGAGTCCAGTGCTTTACACTAGCTGATTGAGAATAAATAATTGCACTTTCAGGACCACTGATAGCGCCAATTGTCTTTCATCCGCGGCAAGTGTTTTCCCTAAAAGGAAACCTTTATTGGCTTTTGTGTGAGAAAATTTGACTGGAAGAATGTAATTGTCTCGAAGATGGGGATGAGAAATAGAAAGGTGCAGAGGTGAAAAGCTTTTTCTCTGTGGCTTGTTAAAATTGCTTTGTCATTACAAATGTGTTCTTGTTATGCTTGATTTCAAATTGAGCTTAATATGCAGTCTCCTTTTTGTTAGATAATAGTTATTTGGATTCCTTAGAGGGGGAATGGTATTTTCTGAGGAGTTTGGAAGGTTAAAACCCCTTATGTAGCCATACCTTTAGGGTAGTGCTGGAGCTTTGGCCTAATGGGCATTGTCAGTGGAGGGGACAAAACTAGTAAGGATGCAGATATCTTTTATAAGAGGGCAATCAAGGGTTGACTGTATGGCTCAGTGGTAGAGTGCTTGCCTAGCATGTGCAAATCCCTAGGTTTGATTCCTAGTCACAAAGAAAGAAAAAGTTAATCGAAGTCTCTCTTGTTTGTTTCCTCCTCAAGAACAACAAAACAACTGGACAGTGTGCATGTCACTGCCTCATAAAACAATCAGGATATTTAAAGAGCTATTTGGAGTTCCCAGTTCTTATCTTTAATCCAGATACATTCTTATGTATTGGGTTGCCCAAAGTATTGTCACTTGATCTTGATGTCACTTGATGACTGCAAAGGAAGTGACTTTACATCTGACACTGCAGTCCTGGATTCAGTAACTTCTCTTGCAATGTTTCATCTTTTTTTTTTTTTTTTTTTTTTTCCAGTATTGGAGATTGAACCTATGGGTGTTTTTCTACTGAGCTATCTTTCCAATGTTTTTTATTTTTTATTTTGAGACAGGTGCTTGGCAAGTTGCTGAGGCTGGTTTTGAACATTTTCTATTCTCCTGCCTCAGCTACACCACCAGACTCCTCTTTTCCATCTTTCTAGGTAAGATATCAAAACAGTTGCTAGGCGCAGTGGTGCACGCTTGTAATCCCAGTGATTCTGGAGGCCGAGACAGGAGGGTGGAGAGTTCAAACTTAGCCTTAGCAGTTTAGTGAGACCCTAAGCAACTCAGCAAGACCCTATCTCTAATAAAATATAAAAAAGGGCTGCACATGTGGCTTGGTGGTTAAGCACCCCTTGGTTCAATCCCTGGTACCCCCGAAACACCCAAAAAACAGTTGTTAGAGACCTGTTAGAGGGCTGGAGTTGTGGCTCAGTGGTAGAGGGCTTGCCTAGCCCATGTGAGGCACTGGGTTCGATTCTCAGCACCACATAAAAAATAAATAAAAACAAAGGTATTGTGTCTGTCTACAACTTAAAAAACATTGCAAAATGAAAGAGCCTCACTGGGGTGTTGTTTTAGTCCTGTAGGTGATTTCCAAAGTCATATCATTTTCTCTCTTCCCTCAGGTTGAAGCAAATTCCAGATACTCGGTTGACTACTTTCTGCTACCATGGGGGAGCTTTTCCGGAGTGAGGAGATGACGCTCGCCCAGCTCTTTCTACAGTCAGAAGCTGCTTATTGTTGTGTCAGTGAATTAGGAGAACTTGGAAAGGTTCAGTTTCGTGATGTAAGTAGTTGTGGGGCTGCTTCTTGATTACTACTGTATTGACTTTCTCTTGTCGTGTGGACAGTGACTTTATCATGAGTGGTTTGTTTTGTTTTTTTATTTGCAAATTATCATATTAGACTGGGGGCAGTGGTACATGCCTGTAGTCCCAGCTATTTGGGAGGCTGAGGCAGAAGGATTTCAAGTTTGAGACCAGCCTGGGCAATTTAGTGACCCTGCCTCAAAATAAAAAAATAAAAGGACTGGGGATGTAGCTCAGTGGTAGACTCTGGGTTCAATTCCTAGTACCACAAAAAAACAAAACAAAGAACATTTTAGCACTGGCTTATTATTGGTTGAATGTATGCTTTGTTTTTTCAGAAGTGAGACTATTTTGTGCCAATCCTTCCATGCTTTTGCTAGCTTCTGGTTTGAGCCATCGTAAGTTCTCTCAAAGTAATTGTTGGGATGCCAAAAGAGTATTCCTACTAGCCTGTTCTAGCATTTTAAAGGCTTTCACTTTGCTTTTGAGCTCTTTAACACACATAGCAAGATATTTTTAAAAATTGTTGTCATTATTCCATACAGTAGGACTTTTTTTTTTTTTTTTTTTAAACAATCTGAGGGGCTGGGTTGTGGTTCAGTGGTAGAGTGCTTGCCTAGCATATGTGAGGCCCTGGGTTTGATTCTCAGCACCACATATGAATAAATGAATAAAATAAAGATCCATCAACAACTAAAAATATATATTTAAAAATTTTTTAAAAATCTGAGGCATCCAGCTACAGATTTATAGTGTATAGCTAAGCACATACTGATAATCCATTATTTTGAGCACTTGGAGAAGATATCAAAAGAAAATGGATAGGCTTGGGGATAGAGCTTAGTAGTAGAACACCTGCCTAGCATGTGTGAGGCCCTGGGTTTCATCACCATCACTAACAGTAAAAAATGTATACCTCGTGGGCTTTATAATTGATTAGGAAGGCATACTATACACTGTGAAAAGGAAGGAGAAGTTAATAATTCAGCGCTCCCAGACTCCGATCCTCCTGTTACACTGTCTCAAAACTCCACATACCTCTCTTTCATAATATTCATTGTGGCATGATTTTATATTTATCAGTGGGAGTGGTTGATTTAAGTCTTTCTTCTCTATTATCTAGGCAGCATGAAGACAGGGTCATTCCTTTTGTTCATTAGGGTATTTATTTATTTATTTTTTTGTACTGGTAATTGAATCCGGGGTGCTTAACCATTGAGTGACATCCCCAGAACTTTTTGTTTTGAGACAGGGTCTTGCTAAGTTTTTTAGGGCTTCACTAAATTGCTAAGGTTAGTCTCAGACTTGTAATCCTCCTGTTTCACCCTCCCAAATTGCTGGAATTACAGGCGTACCCTACCATGTCCAGCTCATTGTGATATCTTTGATGACCATTTCCAAGGTACTCAATCAGTATTTGTTGAAATAAATGGATGAATGAAAGACAGGTGATAACAAAGGGATGGGACTAATTAACATATGCTTCCTGGAATTGGCAAGCTTTCAAGTTCTCAGTTTGAGCTGAAATTGGACAAATGTAATCCAGTGACTTTGTCTTGTTCTTCATTCTCTTTGAACCATTTTGAACCATTTCTCTTTAACTGTTCTCCTCCTTGATTGATTTCTTTTCTTTTGTGATGGACTCTTTATCTTCTAGCCTTTCTTTGATCCTCCCTGTCCCCACTTTGTGGGTCAGTGTTCCCCAAGATCTCTGTTCTCTCTGGATAAGCTTCTCTGACCCCACAACTTTCTTTATTACTTGTTTTGGTGATTTGTCTAGTCTGAAATCTTTCATCTTTGTTCTATGAGTCCCAGAATCTATTTCTCTGACCCTTAACTTCTTAGACACCATCCCTGCCTTTTCAGCTCTGCAGTTCTGTTTCTTAAGATCAGTATGTCTAATTCTCAGCACCTTATTTTTCACTAATTATTTTATTATCATGAATTTCTATGTTCAATATTCTTTCAGTTTTTTTTTTTTTGATACTGGGGATTGAACCCAGGGGCACTCCGCCACTGAGCCACATCTCTAGCCCTGTTTTGTATTTTATTTAGAGACAAGGTCTCGTTGAGTTGCTTAGGGCCTCACTAAGTTGCTGAGACTGGCTTTGAACTCATGATCCTCCTGCCTCAGCCTCCCAAGTGCTGGGATTACAGGCGTGCGCCACCATGCCTGGCTCAGTTTTTTAAATACATGTTTAGTTGTAGATGGACACAATATTTTTATTTTTATTTATTTATATTTATGTGGTACTGAGGATTGAACCCAGTGCCTCACATGTCTTAGGCAAGCACTCTATCATTGACCTACAACCCCAGCCCTTCTTCCAGTTTTCTAGACTTGGAACATAGGTCAGACCTGTCATACTTAATTTGCATTTCTTCATCTAGTTCTATGGTATGTCCTTTCTTAATATCTATTGTCTTCTTACCTTTTACTTAAACTGTATTTATTTTAGTCATACAAAGAAAGTATAGAGTCAGGAATGGTGGTGCACACCTGTAATCCCACCAATTTGAGAGGCTGAGGCAGGAGGATTGCAAGTTTGAGGCCAGCCTGGGCAATTTAGTGAGAACCCATCTCAAAATAAAAAATAAAAAGGACTGAAGATGTAGCTTTGTGGTAAACTGCCCCTGGGTTCAATTCCCAGTATCAAAAAAGAAAAAGGAAAAAAAAGGAAAAGAAAAGTAAGTATAGAGAATAGTATAATGAACACTTATGGTTCTGCTATTTAAGAGTTACACATTCCAGGCATAAATGAAACCTCCTGCAGATTCTTCTGTGCAATTTCTTTCCCTGAGTTATCTGTACAATAATTTTTTGTTATTGCCATATCTTTTCAAATTTTTGTTACTTATTAATGTATCACTAAATAATATGTAGTATAATTTTATTTATTTATTTTTTCTGATACTGGGGTTCGAATCCAAGGCTTCATGATAGGCAAGTGCTCTACCACTGAGCTGTAGCTCCAGACCTAATTTTTTATGTTTTAAAACTATACATATGGTATCCTACTATATATATACTTCAGCAAAAACTTTCTTTTTTCCAGTGCTGGGGATTGAACCCAGGAATGCTCTACTACTGAGCTACATCCCCAGCATGTTTTATTTTTTGTTTTGAGGTTGAGAACTTGCAATCCTCTTGCTTTAGCCTCCCAGATAGTTTGGATTACAGATATGTACCCCTGTGCGTGACTTGTAATTTTAAAAATGATTTAATAAATAAATAAACATTTCTCAAGTTCAGATTCCAATATAGGAAAGATGGATAGCTACAATTGCCATAAGCAAAAGTTTTTTGAGGTCTTAAAAAAATTTTTTTTTTTTTTTTTTTTGCGGTGCTGGGGATTGAACCCAGGGCCTTGTGCTTGCAAGGCAGGCACTCTACCAACTGAGCTATATTCCCAGCCCCCTTAAATAATTTTTGTCATATATATATTTTTTAGTTGTCAGTGGACCTTTATTTTATTTATTTATATGGTGCTGAGAATCAAACCCAGTGCATCACACATGCTAGGCAAGCACTCTACCACTGAGCTACAACTCCAGACCCTTAAATAATTTTTAAGAGTGTCAAAGGTCCTGAGAACAGAAAGTTTGAGAACCACTGTCCTAGAGAAACTATCTCATAGGTATACCTGAAGACATATACAAGAATCTACACTATAAAACTGAAAATTGAAATCAATCTAAATGTTCATGAGCAGGAAAACCTGATAAACTGTGTATGTGCTTAATGTAACTATATAGGAGTTTAAAGGAATGAACTAGAGCTACCTGTATCAAACATGATCAGATTTCAGAAACAGTGTTGGTTGGTTGGTTGTTTTTTTTCCATACTAGAAGTTGAATCCAGGGCTCCTGGGATTCTAGGCAGTGCTTTACAATGGACCTACATCTTCAGTCCTGTCTCAAAATCAATTATAAAAGGACTGGGGATGTAGGTCAGTAGTAGTGTGTTTGCCTAGTGTGTGAGCGGCAGTACCTACAACATCATCTCCAGTACCTACAACAACAAATTGCCATAATACACTGACTACATATTATCATAAATAATGTTTTTACGAGCTGCGGGCACATGTCTGCAATCCCAGGTACTTGGAACACTGAAACAAGAGAATTGCAAATTTGAGGCCAGCCTCAGCAAATTAGCAAGACCCTCATCAATTTAGTGAGATCCTGTCTCAAAGTAAAGCATAAAAAAGGTCTGGAGATGTGGCACAGTGGTAAAGCACCCCTGAGTTAAATCCCTAATACCAAAAAAAAAAAAAAAAGTAGTTTTTATTGAAAATAACTATTTTCAGCCAGGCGCGGTGGCGCATGCCTGTAATCCAAGCGACTTGGGAGGCTGAGTCAGGAGGACTGCGAGTTCAAAGCCAGCCTCAGCAACTTAGCGAGGCCCTAAGCAACTCAGTGAGACCCTGTCTCTAAATAAAATACAAAATAGGGCTGGGGATGTGGCTCAGTGGTCGAGTGTCCCTGAGTTCAATCCCTGGTTCCAAAAAAAAACCAAAAAAAAAAAACCAAAACTATTTTCCAAATAACAACTAATAAGAGGAATGGTGTGAATTTTTCTTTTTCTTTTTTTTGACACTGTAGAGGGACCCTAGGACCTTTTTCATGCTAGGCAAGGGCCACTGAGCTACACTCAGCCCTGTTTTTACATTCTCTGTTTTGTCTGAATTAATAGAAGATGGATAGATCTCATATCTACTTCATCATTCATTCTGTTGTGGTATGCATCATGAGCCGCTGCAAAACTTCACAAAGGGCGGGGATATAGTTCAGTGATAGTGCTTGCCAACTATACTCAAGGTTCTGGGTTCAGTCCTCAACACTGCAAAATAAAGAAAACTTCAGTGAATACTCATGAAAAATGAGAATGATATCTTTGTATTATCTTTGTGCTGCTCTAGGGCTTATGATGAGAAACGGCATTGCTGAGTGTTGCGTGCATTTTTGTTAGATGTCGTCACAGCGTATTTCACAATGAAAGTACCTTCCTGTTCACACTCCCATTTAGTGCTGTCATTCCATAATTTTGTCAAAACTTCTATGCTTAGTCTTAAAATTTCCAGTCTGATGGGTATGAAATATATTATTGTAGTTTTTAATTTGTGTTTTCTGCATTGATACAGTTGACATCTTTTTATCTATTTGTTGAACATATATGCTTCCTCTTCCATGGCATGTGTGTCCATATCATCTGCTTGGGTTTATGTGTGTGTGTACCAGGGATTGAGCCCAGGGGCACTTTACCACTGAGTCACATCCTTAGCCCCTTTTTAATATTTTATTTAGAGTCAAGGTCTCGCTGAGTTGCTTAGGGCTTCCCTAAGTTGCTGAGGCTGGCTTTGAACTTGACAATCCTCCTGCTTCAGCCTCCCTTGCTTCCAATTACAGGCGTATGCTACTGTGCCTGGCTTCATCTGCTTGTTTATCAGTTGAATTGTTTGACTTGCTTATTGACTTTTGGGATTGTTTTAAAAGGAGTTTTTCATGTATTCTGGATGCTAATCTTTTTCTGATCCTTTACTCCTAACTGCTTCCAGATTGTGACTTTTCTTTTCCTTTTGTTTATTTATTTTTTTTATTTTTATTTTTTTGGAATGGGGATTAAACTCGGGGGCACTCGGCCACTCAGCCACATCCCCAGCCCTATTTTGTATTTTATTTAGAGACAGGGTCTCACTGAGTTGCTTAGCCCCCTTGCCTATGCTGAGGCTGGCTTTGAACCTGTGATCCTCCTGCCTCAGCCTCCTGAGCCACTGGGATTACAGGCGTGTGCAACCACGCCCGGCCCTTTTGTTTATTTTATATATATATATATGTTGGTATTGGGGACTGAACTCAGCGGTACTTTACTACTGAGCTTCATTCCTAGCCCATTTTGTTTTTTTATTTTGAGACAGGGTCTCACTAAGTTGTTGAAGATGACCTTGAACTTAAAATCCTCCTGCCTTGGGACTGGGGCTATAGCCCAGTGGTGGAGCGCTTTCGTAACTCACATGAGGCACTGGGTTCCATCCTTAGCACCACATTAAAAAAAAATAAAATAAAGTTATTAAAAAAAAAATCCTCCTCCCTCAACCTCCTGACTTGCGGGGCTTACAGATGTGTACCACTGACAGATGTGTACCTGGCTCTGGACATTCAGAGATTTTTTTGTGTGCTAGGAATTTAACCAAGGGTGCTTTACCACTGAGCCACATCCCCAACCCTATTTTGTATTTTATTTAGAGACAGGGTCTCACTGAGTTGCTGAGTGCCTCACTTTTGCTGAGGCTGGCTTTGAACTCAAGATCCTCCTGCCTTAGCCTCCCGAGCTGCTGGGATTACAGTCATGCACCAGGCCTTGCATAGGCCCTTTCTGAGTTGATGAGACTGGCCTCAAACTTCTGATCCTCATTCTTTAGTCTCCTTAGTCACTGGGACTTATAGGTGTGTGCCACCATGGCTGGTTAATACATTTTTTTTTTTGATAGCCACAATCCAATGATCACATTAAAGAAATTTAACATTAGTGCAGTTTCCTAATGTGCAGTGATATTCTGATTGCCCCAGTTGTTCCAAATAATGCCCTGTGAAGCTAGGTTCAAGGTGCTTATTGTGTGTTGTGTTTTGCTTTGTTTTTAAACCTGTGTTGGTGGAATGAGGAAGGAGTGGGGAACACAGGGTGAAATTATCAATAAAGATCCACTGAAAGGACTGGTGAGGAAATAGCCAAGGAGAAATCCAGTCTGCTTCTCACTTTCTACATAAGGTAGCTTGGTGTTTGGTCTTCTACAGCATTAATATTTTTGAGGAGTCCAATCCATTTGTTTTAGAGGAGGCCCCTCAGTTTGGAGTTGTCTAATTGTTTCCTCATTTTTTGTTTTAAAAGTTAAAAACATTTTTGGCAAGTGTTCTTTCCAAAACAAAAGGACACTACCTACGCGAGTGTCCTTTTCAGTATATGTTAGGAGGCACACAATGTCACACTGTTCTATTAGGGAAGATAAATTTGGTCACTCGATTACGGTATTGTTTACTAGATTTCTTCATTGTAAAGGTTTCTTATTCCTTTTGTAATTAATAAATAATATGGGGTGATACATTGAGACTGTGTGAATATACTATTCCCCCGAAACCTTTTTATCTTAATAGTTTTTTAAAATATCTTTTTAATTGTAGATGGATACAGTATCTTCATTTTTTATTTTCTTTTTTTGAGACAGTTACTTGCTAACTGTGGCAAGTAACTGGCAAGTGTCTCATGTGGTGCTGAGAATCAAACCCAGTGCTTCGCATATGTGCGGCAAGCCCTCTACCACTGAGCAACAGCCCCGGCCCCTCTTTTTTTTAAAAATATTTTTTTAGTTGTTGATGGACCTTTATTTTATGTATTTATTTATATGTAATGCTGAGACTCAAACCCAGTACCTCGCACATGCTAGACAAGTGCTCTGTCACTGAGCTACAACTCCAGCTCCCCCAGCCCCTCTTAATAGTTTTTGTATCCCTTGACTGAACCTTTCTTGCATTAATGATTACAGTGGTACTTATGAAAATGACTTGCTATTTCTGTTATTTCCTATTTTTCTTTTTGCAGTACATTTTTCTATATTTTCTTGCAAAATTTATTTTAAAAGTATTTATGTTTAGATTTTGACCTACTTGGACTTTTTAAAAAAAAATTTTTTTTAGTTGTAGATGTGCACAATATCTTTATTTACTTTTTTTGTTTTTGTTTTTAATGTGGTGCTGAGGATTGAACCAAGCACCTCACATGTGCAAGGCAAGCACTCTACCACTGAGCCAGAACCCTAGCCCGGATCTGCTTGGACTTCATTGTTATTTTTTTGTATTGAGTGAAATAGGGGTCTGATTTATTATTTTCTCCTGTGAAAAGCCAGTTATCTCAGAACAACTTTTTGAATAGCATGTTATTTTAATTACTTGGGATCTCTTTTCTAAAATACCAAGTTTTCATATATATTTGCATCTGTTTCTGGATTTTCCCCTGGTGAATTAGCTTGTTTGTTTATTGCTGTGCTTATAAAGCAATGATATAATTGCCATAGCTTAATACTAAGGTTTGATATTGTGTAGAATACAGGTTTTCCCACCTGTTTATCATACTTATCTTGGCTATTCTGACCCTCGTGCTTTTCGTAATAATTTTATTTATTTATTTTTGGTACGGAGGATTGAACCCAGGTGTACTTAATGACCCATATCATCAGCCCTTTTAATTTTTTATTTTGAGACAGGGTCTTCCTAAGTTGCTTAGGGCCTTGCTAAATTGCTGAGGCTGGCCTTGAATTTGGAGTCCTCCTGCTCAACCTCACAAGTCACTGGGATTAACAGGCATGTGCCAGCCACTATACCTGGCAGCTGGGATTTTTGTTCATAAGGGAGTAGGGCAGAACACCATGTATCTGTCATTCTTGTCTTATTCCTGACTTCAAGGGGAATAGATATACATACATACATATATCTATGTATGTGTGTGTGTGTGTGTGTGTGTATGTATATATACATATATTCCCCCCCCTTGTACTGGGGATTGAACCACCCAGGGGAGCTTTACCACTGAGCTACATTCCCAGCCCTTTTAATTTTTTTTTTTTTAAAACCAGGGATTGAACTCAGGGATACTCGGCCACTGAGCCACATCCCCAGCCCTCTTTTGTATTTTATTTAGAGACAGAGTCTCACTGAGTTGCTAAGGGCCTCGCTAAGTTGCTGAGGTTGGCTTTGAACTCACGATCCTCCTGATTTAGCCTCCCGAGTTGCTGGGATTACAGGCGTGCACCACCACGCCCGGCTAATTTTTTGTTTTGAGACAGAGTGTCACTTGGTTGCTGAGGCTGACTTCAAACTTGTGATCTTTCTGGGGTTATAGGTGTGTGTCACTGAGCCTGGCTCCTTTGCCCATTTACCTGTGCTCCAGCTTTGGCACAGTCACGAGGCAGTTTATGTGGATCAGTGGACACTTTGATTAGTGCTGGATTATACGGTGACTCCAAGTTAGGTTTGTAGTTTGCAGTATGTGTCACTTTTGAACAGAGGAAACAGATGCAGTATTTGAATGCTTGGTATTGTTTTCTTATTTCTCAGTTAAATCCAGATGTGAATGTTTTCCAGCGGAAATTTGTGAATGAAGTTAGAAGATGTGAAGAAATGGATCGAAAACTTCGTATGTTCCTATTGGTCTTATATGATGTTCTTACAATGAATCATTTGTCTTAGATTAGAGATGTTAGTCCTCTCAGTAGAAAGATGAAAATATCAAATGAGAAAAATAAGAGGAAAACTCTTGTGACCATGTTTTAAGATGAATATCTTGCATACATATAGATTGTGTAGAGTTTGGGCTAGGTAGTGCCTGCTAGAAACCTGTTCTGACAACAGCCTGCAAGCCAAAAACACTGTGGCTATTGTGGGATTTTTAACAGTGCAACTGCATTATAGAATTCTGAGCAGTAAAACTCAGCATCATCAATTTTAGATATCAGAACTACCTTTTAAGGCGAGCTATTTATGAGAAAAGAAACTAACATTCATTAAGTTCCTGTTGAGGGCTAGGGTACTAATGAATGAATGAATACTTTGTTTCATTCATTTCCCACTATATTCTTCAATAGGTTGTTACCTCATTTAATAATTGAGGAGACTAAAAATCAGAGAGGTTCAGTGACTTACCCAAGAACATAAGCAGTCGTGATGGAATCAGTATTTTAACCAGATTGTTTTGTCTGACTCCAAACCCATGCTCTTGCCATTTTACCAGTCCAGTTTACAGTTAGCTGATAAGGTGAATTTGGTTCCCTCTTAAAAAAAAAGTTGGTAGTTATCCCCTGGAATATTCTTTTCTCTTTTGGTGTTTTAGGTCCTTTATGTTTTTTTTTTTTTTTAATTTTTATTCTTTTGGTACTGGGAATTGAATTCAGGGACATTTAACCACTAAACCATAACCCCAGCCCTATTTTGTATTTTATTTAAAGACAGAGTCTCACTGAGTTGCTTAGTGCCTTACTTTTGCTGAGGCTGGCTTTGAACTTGTGATCTTCCTGTCTCAGCCTCCTGAGTCTCTGGGATTACAGGTGTGCACCACTGTGCCTGGTGTTATTTTTATTTCTTATGCTTAACACTGACCTGATTGTTTTCAAATTTAACAAACCTTTTTGATGTAGAGTGGTTTTACAGTATCCTGTTATCAAATACTCAGTGACACTCTTCTGGAGCTCTCCTTGGCCTGTTACAGTATCTGAAAACAGACTCATCTTACTTGGAGAAGCAGTTGCATAGGGTGGAGAGTTGGAGTTGGTGAAGTCCAGTTTCTTGATTGGAAGAGGGAAAGAAAGCAGTTGGGAACTAACCATCCTCTTTGGGGTAGTGCTGGAGAATGTGAAGTACAAGAGAGGGATATGGAGAAAAAAGGTGCTTCTTTTATATGAAGGTTCTTTCTTAGAATGAAATTCTTTGTAGCCAGATTCCGCTCCTGCTCTCACCCCCACCCCCCACCCCATCGGCCGCTAATGGCAATTCTAGGCATGCAGCTAGACATGAATTTTTTTTACTCTATCATTTTAGGATTTGTTGAGAAAGAGATAAGAAAAGCTAACATCCCAATTATGGACACTGGCGAAAATCCAGAAGTGCCCTTCCCCCGGGATATGATTGATTTAGAGGTAAACAATTCTAAGAAAGCCAAATAAGTTTCTACTTAAATGCCAGAATTACTTTCTTGAGTAGGTAATCCTTGCTAACTTTGTGAACACTGTATATTGATTTTAAGTTTTCTATAGGTGGGATTGAAGTAAATTCTCTTTTTTATGGTATCAAATAGTATCTCAGATAGTATCAATGCTAGTAATGAAATGTTAATTGGTTTATTGAGTGCCTATTGGATTAATTTCACCTTGTCTCATAGCTTATTAACCTCATAGACTAAATGAATTGCCACTGGGTTTTTTGATATTATCCACCTCAGTTAAGAAATTTACTGAGTGTACCATAGAATCTATAGACAAAGAAAGACTTGTAAGTAAAAATTTTCAAAAAGAAAATGTAAATCATTGTTTGCTAGGTAGGTATAATATATCTTTGACCTATTGGTGTGGCAATAGTTCGGTGGGATAAAATGATTTACTGTCTTTCAGAGTAGCAGCATATTAAGCTTAGTTTGAGTTAATTATTTTTCCCCCTCTAGGCCAATTTTGAGAAGATTGAAAATGAACTGAAGGAAATCAACACAAACCAGGAAGCTCTGAAGAGAAACTTCCTGGAACTGACTGAATTAAAATTTATACTTCGCAAAACTCAGCAGTTTTTTGATGAGGTCAGACTATTGTTTCTTTTAGTATTTGAACAAGCTTGATATATACCTGCACAAGTGGGCCATATTTTGATCCAATAATTATTTTAATTTGCTAGTTTGGAAGCAATACCATTTTTGCATCCTGTTTTAGTTGAAGAAATGTCAGATTATGTTCCATTTTTCATGCAGTACACAGCCAATCATGGTTTTGTATATTTTCACATTTTTTGCAATTTTTCATCTCAAGATGGGGAAAGGAACCCTAAGGAACTATACACATAGTTGAAATTTTGCATTATATTTATATGTTAGAAGGTAAGTATATGCTTAAGATTTAACTTGAAGAAATAAACATTTGGTTACAGACAATAACAAAAGTTTAATCTCTAAATCATTTGTTAGCAAAAAAATTTTTATTCTCTGTTCATTTATCAACTGTTGGTCACATATTTTAGTACTTTAGGTAGCATGTCACATTGATTTTTCAAGTTTTTCATGTGATATGTGAAAATATTGGTAGGATGCATGTTTGGATTTTCATATAAATGCAATTTAATTACCTTGTAAGAGAAAAATCAGTAAATTCTTGGGTTAAATATGTAGATGACTAAATTGTCAGGCGATAGCTCGCCAAGGGGACTCCCGTGGAAGGACTTGGAGTCAGGCTTGTAGAAAGCTTCCTTCTCCTAATTAAACCTGGGGAGGAGTCTTAACTCTCAACCTGAATATGGTTTTTCTGATAGCATAAAATATTGGTAACTCTGTTTTTGACAAGTGTCTTTGCCACCAGATTAGAAACATTAGATACTCCAGAGATTGTTCTAATCACTGCTCAATGTGCCTTCCTAAAAAAGTTATGCCCTTTCCTCAAGAAAAAAAGTTTGAAAGCAAAGCTTTTAAATATAGATGGCCCATTTTAGTTAGCATCTGATATAGTCTCAGTTTTACTTTTAATTTCTTTTTTGCTGGGAATTGGATGAAGGGATTCTCTGCAACTAAGCTATATCCCCAGTCCTTTTCATTTTTAATATTCAGACAGGGTCTCATTAAATTGCCAAAGCTGGCCTCGAACTTGGATCCTCCTGCCTCAGCCTCTTAAATAGCAGGGATTATAGGTGTGCACCAAAGTGCTCAGCTTTACTTTTCTAAAAAATATTTATTTATTTATTTATTTATTTATTTTTATGTGGTGCTGAGGATCAAACCCAGTGTCTCATACGTGCTAGGCAAGTGCTGTACTACTGAGCCACAAGTCCCAGCCCCATTAGCTTTACTTTTAATTTCTGTCTTTTGAGAACAGACCAAATCTCTGTAGCTCTCTAGACTGGAGCAAGGGTTCTCCAACCAGCAGTAATAACCTCACCTGGGATCTTGTCAGAAATACAAATTATTACCCAGTGCCTATAATCCCAGCAACTCAGGAGGCTGGGGCAGGACAATTACAAATTCAAGGCCAGCCTCAGCAACTTAGCAAGGCTTTGTCTCAAAAAACAAAAAGGACTGGGGAGATATAGCTCAGTTGTAAAGTGCTCCTGGTTAAATCATGAAAGAAAGAAAGAAAGAAAGAAAGAAAGAAAGGGAGGGAGGGATGGACAGAGGGATGGAGGGAGGAAGGGAAAAAAGAAAGAAAGAAAGAAAAAGGAAGGAAAAAAAGAAAGGAAAAAAAGAAAGAAAGAAAGAACGAATGAACAAAACAAATATAAATGATCAAACCCGGACCTATCGAGTCAGAAATCTTGGGGGTGGGGTCTAGCCATCTGTTTTAACAAGGTAATTCTGAAGCATGCTAGTTTCAGAACCATTAGTTGAGAGCAAATCTGCTGAGGATGCAGTACATTCAACAGTAAGGATTTGATTCAGAGCAGCTATTCTAATTGAAAAGATCTGTGGAGGCAAAGAATGATGGCAAAGCTTGTGTGAATTTAATCATACGTTAAATCGGAATCTGTCTGTATATCAATAGAGGTTTGGTGTGAATTTTCAGTTTGCTCACCATGTTGGAAATTTTGAGACTGGTGTAATGTCTTTCCCTAGTCCCCAGTATCATTGCATTAGAGGGCGTGGGACTGTGATTAACTCTTTTAAGTGTTTAAGATCTTTTGCAACAGGCATGTGTTTCAATGAACAAATTCATGTGGAATTCCAGTATGCTCACCACCTAAACATTATTATATTCTTATTCGTTAGTTCCCTGAGCCTATAGTGCACACCTGCTCTTTGTGAGGTACAGTTAGTCATATTATGAAACATCCCTGAGCTAGTGCTCCATATGCTCGCAGATGGGTGCTTTCCTGAACATGTCTAAGTGGCTCTCTACAAATCCAGTGTATGCCTGGCCTCGTGGTCAAAGCTCACCTACTTTTAGCATCATTTTGAGCTTATTTCTTTTATCTTCAGGTTTTTTTCCCCTTCTTATGTGACCTTTAGTTCACTATTGGGTTATTGCTGTGATGTATTGGAAAATATCTTTCATGACCTCCTGAGTTTAAGGATTGGAGGAAGCTTCTTATTCTGGTTTATTTTTTAAAAAATTTATTATTTTTTTAGGTACCAGGGATTGAACTGAGGGGCACTCGACCACTGAGCCACATCCCCAGTCCTATTCTGTATTTTATTTAGAGACAGGGTCTCACTGAGTTGTTTAGTACCTCGCTTTTGCTGAGACTGGCTTTGAACTCGAGATCCTCCTGCCTCAGCCTCCCGCGCATGCCTCACCATGCCCGGCTATTCTGGTTCATTTTGAGAAAAATTCTGAATAAAAACTCACAATTGGGCAAATGAGCTTCCTTAAAGGAAGTGGTTATTTAAGTTATTAATTTTTTTTTCAGTACTGGGAATTGAACCAAGGGCTTCACACATTCTAGACAGTACTCTAGCACTAAGCTACATCCCCAGCCTTTTTTTTTTTTTTTTTTTAAATTTAATTATATATATATTTTTGGTACCAGGAATTGAACCCAAAGATACTTAACCACTGAGCCACATCCCCAGCCCTTTTTATTTTTTATTTTGAAAAAAAGGTCTCCCTAAGTTGCTGAGGCTGGCCTTGAACTTCTGATCCTCCTGCCTTACCCTTTGGAATAGCTGGGTTTACAAATAGGTGCCATTGCCCCTGACTGAGTTACCAATTTAAAAGAGTAAAAATAAACCAAGAGAACCAGGATGACACACAATTTTAAAATTCTAAGGGGTTTAGGAATTTTATTTTGTGCTTACTAAATCAAAACATTAAATGCCTATCCTGAGAAAGCATATTCATGACCCTCATGACCTTCTTGACCTTTCCATGGTGAGTTTCTTTCTCCTTCCTGTTCATACAAAACTCTCTGCGCCAAATCTCTGAACTTGAGTACAAGGCCTTGGCCATGAGAGCTTCTCCCACTGCCTTTGCCATCAGTTCCCCTTTCATTCCTAGCTCCCTCACAGCAGTGCAGAAAGGCTTCTGCCAAAAATCACTTTGCCCTTTCTCTCCAAGTGCACTGTCAACACGATGCCCATTCTTGCCACTATTTCACAACCTCAGTCAGGTCCCTTTCCATAGACTTTGCCCTGCTGCTGCTAGGCCTCACAGAGTGGTCACGTGTGCATGCAAATGCACATTAAATAATGCAAAAGGTGAGCAAACTTGGAACCCTCAAATATTGAAAACAGATTTCATGAGATTTTTTCCATGCCTGAAATTGCAGTGTTTGCAAATGGCCTAAAACACTACAAATTGTAAACTCCTCTTCTTTTTAATAATTTGGTGAATGTGTAATTAATAATGAGTTAGCAGAAAATGGCTAAATCAGGCTGATCCTTTTTCATATTTACGCATATGGGTTACAATTGGTAGGGTGTTTAGAGAAGGAAAAATAAATATATATTGAATAGCCTTACTATTTAAGATGATTACAAATCAATTTAGCCATTCTTATCCAGAGCATTTAAAATGACTTGTTAATGATTATCCTTTTCTCAGTCTTCTTGCTTATGAAGAGCTGTAAGAGCTGGAGAGATTTCTCTGCATCTTTTACCATAAGCACCATAACATATGAGAACATAAAGAAGACTGGAAAAGTAATGGTTAATGGCATGCAGATCCCTGCCTTCCTTTCCTTCTGAGTTTTCCATCCATCTGCTTTCTTTATTTTCCTTAACCATCTACCATCTCCTTTGGGGCTTGGGTGAATACCTTAAGTGATGAAATGTAATTTCTTTCTTAATTGTGTAGATTGAAGGTAAAAGTGTTTACTCTTAGTGATTGATATAGCTTGCCTGGATGTGCTGCTTATTACTTAAATGCCATAGAAACAGAACTGAAGTTTGTTCTGTTTCTTGTTTTAAGACGTGGTTTTTAGTATTTTAAATGGGGAAAGGGGAATTCAGTAGAACATAGCAAATAATTTAGAGAAGCATTGGTAATGTTGTTAGAGAACCCAGGTTCTCTATGATTCAAGTTTTTTTGTTTTGTTTTGTTTTTGTACAAGGGATTGAACTTAGGGGCACTCAACCACTGAGCCACATCCCCAGCCCTATTTTGTATTTTATTTAGAGATAGTGTCTCACTGAGTTGCTTAGTACCTCGTTTTTTGCTGAGTCTGGCTTTGAGATCCTCCTGCCTCAGCCTCTGAGCTACTGGGATTTCAGGTGTGTGCTGATTTAAGGTTTTGATGCCTAACAACATGATTTCAAATTCTGTTTAAAATATCATTACTTAGTGGGTCTGGTCATCCTAGTTTCCCATCAGGCAAAATTTCATTTATGAATTTTAAACTTTCTGAGACTTGGTATTCTTAATATGAAGTAGTAAAATTAGTGTTTAGAAAATTGAAGTTTCTGCTTAATTTTAATTCTGTTGCTTTTATTCTTGGATAGTCTCAGATACAGTTTTTGGAGTAGTCTGGTTGCTAAATGCTGTTTGCTATTCTATCTTTTGTCATCTTCAGGATGCATGTTTTTGTACTGTGTCTGATGTTTAGTGTTTACGTAAACCAGGTCCTGTGAACCACACAGGCAAATGGGGAGTCTGCGAGTTGCATTCTGTTTCACTGTTTATTGCCAAAGGATAGTCCAAGAACAAGTTGAAATGTTGTCATCTGATCTGCAAAAAAAGTTGCTTATAGGCAGCCTATTTGAAATAGAAACAAAAAGAACCCCCTGTTCTGCCTCATGATGGCAAATGGCAACCAGTTGTTCCCATTATCTCATTTTAGTTTCTAAATCATAACAGTATTTTTTTTCTCTTCTGGTGTGCCCCCCCCCCCCTTTTTTTCCTTGATTAGCCTTGATCCTTACTTCCACAAACAGTTGCTTTCACTTTTTTAGACCTTCAGTCTTATGGTTTATATTTAGTATTCCCCCCCTCCTTGTTGCATTTATGGTCCGTGACTTTATCAAGCGAGGTTCCCATGTGGCATTTTTTGATAACGTTGACAGGAGTAGAGTCAAATTGAAATTTGGAATGAAAATGATAGAGAAAAAAATTTCTTTTTTGTTTTGTTTCGCTTTTGAAAAAGATTGTTCTGGCTACTTCTAGTCTTTGGTCAAGCAATATGGAAGTTAAAGTTGGGGAGATCAAGCAGTGAAGAAGTTGACTGGACTTTATTTTTGAGGGCAGCTTCTCTTTTCTGATGGGAGTAAAGCAGGTATCAGAATGAGTTGGGTAGAGAGAGGTAAGGAGATACAGACCTCTGTGTGGGAAGATCCTTCTCCTCCTTCATTACATTGTATAAACTGTCATGGTGGAACTCATTTTAAATCTAACCAATTAAACCAGCCCAGGAGCTCTAGATTAGGTTATTATCTGTTACTTTTTCTTCACTTTACTCGATTTTTTTTTTTAAATGATACTAGGGATTAGACCCAGGGGTGGTAGAGCTGCATCCTCAACCCTTTATTTTTTTATTTTTTGAGACACGATCTTGCTGAGTTGCTGAGACTGGGCTGGAACTTGCGATCCTCCTGCCTCAGCCTCCTGAGTGGCTGGGATTACAGATGTGCACCATCACACCTGACTTTCACTTGTTTCTCGAGCTGTGATCTGAAGAATCCTTCAACTGTAAAGCCTGTATGAATCTTAAAAATATTCCTAGATTCCTAGTCAGAAAACAGGACATTGAAATATGCAGTGAAGGGACTGGCCTGCCCAGATATTGTATTTCTTATCCTCTTGAAGAAAGAAATACTCTAAATCCCATGCTTTAGGGCATTCTATATGACTGTGCTGAGTTTTCATATTCTGAATTTCTAAGGGTCTGGAACACTTAAATGGACAAACTCCTCTGTCTTTCTCTAGATGGTACCATGTTCAAGACCGTGACAGTGCCTTGTTTTTCACTCTCCACCTTCAACTTTGTCATATGGGGCAAGTTCTAGTTTGTAGCTGCCTAGAAATTAAGAGTATCCTCAGTGTGCTGCACTTTTGTTCAAAAGGGAGAGACATTTCAGCTTCCTGTCCACATGTAAAGGTATTTTCCTGGCACTTTCATGGTTCATTCAGGGAAACGTCAGAGAGAAAATGGCTTCCACCAAGTAACAGATTTATACATGTCACCATCACTTAATGTTTTTCTTTTGTTCCTCATTTCTGAAACCATTTGCCCAGATGCTTTACTGGGGCAATTATGCTTTCTTTACCTCATGTTTATTTTCTTTGTTTTCTTCCCCTATTCTTCTATTTTTTTTTTTTTTTTTTTTTTTTTTGTTTTCTTCCCCTTTTCTTCTATTTTTTTTTTTTTTTTTTTGGGTGTGTCTTACCTTTCGGTGTCCCTCCTCCCATCTTTATTTTCTGAAAGTCTCCTGGTTCCTCGTTCCCTGCATGCCACTAACTATTTTCATTAGATATTAATTGATTTGTGAATTCAGGCTGAATTGCATCATCAGCAGATGGCGGATCCAGACCTGTTGGAAGAGTCTTCATCCCTGTTGGAGCCAAGTGAGATGGGAAGAGGCACGCCTCTAAGACTTGGGTAAGTACCACTTCATCCTTACCTTCTCAGAAGGGTCAAGTTCATCTTTGTTCAAAAGAGCAATGAGGCTGGGGATTCACTTGCTACAAGGATGTGCTATCTTCTGATCCTGTTGCTAGGTGTTTCTGAATCTTTTTGGATTCAGTTTCCTGAGTTGTCTGTCAACCCTCTTCTGGGTCTGAAAGTACAGTCAGGAATAAGACTCTGGCAGCCCTTTTGACATGACAACAGATAGTCTCTTTGCCTTTCTCTCATTTTCCTTCTTTGTCTTAAAACTTCCCATCCCTTGACATGAAATAGAATTCCTAATCTGGTTTTTCTTCTGCCCACAGATTCGTGGCTGGTGTAATCAATCGGGAGCGTATCCCTACTTTTGAACGCATGCTATGGCGAGTATGCCGAGGGAATGTGTTCCTGAGACAGGCTGAAATCGAGAACCCCCTGGAGGATCCTGTGACTGTAAGACAAGGAAATTGCATCCTGTGGAATAGGTCTTGTAAAGGGTGCCCAGAGCAGTAGCCTAGCATGGTGCCACCTGAATCCTACCCTTCCACAGAGCATCCCTTATGTTTACCCCTGCTTTGATCTGAGAACTTGAAGGACTGCTCTGATATAACTCTCACCATGTGTATATCTGATATACACATGACATACACATTATTTTCAACCTATACCCTCTTAGGGATTATTTTGATTGCAAATATGCTTTTTTTCAAATTACTTTAAACTTTAATTGTATTTATTTCCTGTTACTAGCCTGGGACTGAATGAAAATTTGCCTTATATAAAAATTAACTTAAAGCAAGTCATCTTGTTCCAAATTTGGTCATATTCATGCATAAAAGAAGAGATTTCCTAAACTGATCTTTGTAAGCTTATGAAATTTTATGTAGTAAGATTTTATTGTTTACTTGTTTGTTGGAAAAATCAGAAACTTAGTTTAAAAATATTTATTATAGCCAGGTCTGGTGGCACACACCTGTAATCCTAGTGGCTGGGGAAGTTGAGGTAGGAGGTTTGTGAGTTCAAAGTCAGCCTCAGCAACTTAGTGAGGTCCTAAGCAATTTAGGGAGACCCTATCTCTAAATAAAATTAAAAAATACATAAGATATATAAGATAGGATGATCTTCCCCATCTAGTGCTTTGGAAAGTAGAAGCAGCCTAACTTCTTGGCATTTTGACATAATGGGAAAGAGTTCACAACCTAAATCTACGTGAGCATGATGGGTCCTGATGTCAGGGATTACAAGCAAGCAAAGGCTAAATGTACTGCAAAAATTTCATGTCATTTTTGTATTAGTGTTATTTAGAAGCCTAGAGTTGGTTTTTCTGTTCTAGATTATTTTAGGAATTTCTTAAATTAGTATTCCTTCTTCTACCTAAGAAGAGAGATTGAATTTTGAGCTTTCTCAGATTAGGGGGATAGTACAGCTATTTTATGACTTTTATCCTCCATACTGAGTAGGATTGTGATGGTATTTAAAGTGAATCACTTCACTTTGGGGAGTACGGGTTGAGTCTTACTGAAGACACTTGTGTTGTGGAAACATTATAATCTGCAGTCACACCTAATTGATCTGTTCTCTGGAGTATTCAGTCAAGTTTCCTCTTGGCAATAGAAAGATTGTGTTATCAACAAATTCAGGAAAGGGTAGGGCTGATATCTATAACAGAACAGCTGCCCAAAGAATGGACCCCAGTATAACCTTAAGACTGTTTTCCTCCACAGTGCTAGGAATTGAACCCAGGGCTGCTCACCACACATGCTAGGGAACTGCTCTACCACTGATCTACATTCCCAACCCTGAATTTAAGACTCTTGAGCCTCACTTTCTTCACTTCTTTTATCCTTCTAAAGTTTTGTTTGTTATTGTAAAAGCAGCACATACTCTGAATATGAGAAACTACAGGTAACCAGAGACCGTCCTGGTTAGCACCATGTATACCTTATTTTTTCTGATCTTCTAGTCCTTGCATCATATTCTAGGTGTAAACTTGGTATTTGGGATTGATTCCCTATTCCCCTTTCCCACTAGGTCTAAATTAACATGAATCAATCATGAGATTCTTCATCAACATTCTCCCCAGTGACTAAGTTCCTTATAGGTATTCAGCCCCCTTTATCTGGAACTTTTTAAGCCCCAGAACAGATAGGACTAGGTTCCTTCTCTTTCCTCCCCACTACACTTTTGTCATTCAGGGCATGTAAGATTTAAAGTTGCATTGGAAAATAAAACTAAATTGTGCTAAGAGAAATATCAGCTCTATCAAGTTTCTGGTTATGTTTAAAAACAAATAGAGAAAGATTTTTGTATATTAGTGATTATAGGACAGCTGTTCTCTTAATGAAGCTTAATGAAGCTTAACCACTTTAAATAGTGGTTAAAGTACAGGCTGACCTTATCCTTAAAGGATTCCTGTTGTTCCTTTATCATACAGAAAGTTAGTTGTTTAAAATATTTTCATCCAGATTTAGAGGTCTGAACTCTTGGTTTTTGCTTCTGGGGCCTAGGGTGACTACGTGCACAAGTCTGTGTTTATCATTTTCTTCCAAGGCGATCAGCTGAAAAACAGAGTCAAGAAAATCTGTGAAGGGTAAGAGATACCTGCCTCCACCCAGTATGGCATAGCTGTGTTAATAACTATTGAGCCTTAGGATTCAGAATAGTGAAGTTTAGATTGTATTTTAAACCATTTGGAGTAGTCCAAACTGGGCATGGTTGTTCATGCCTATAATCCCATCTGCTCAGGAAACTGAGGTGGGAAGATCACAAATTTGAGGCCAGCCTCAGCAGTTTAGCAAGACCCTGTCTCAAAAAGGGCTGGGAGGGCATAACTAAAGTGGTAGATCAGTTGCATAACCATGTGCAATTGATGGGTTTAATCCCTAATACTGCCCAAAAAAGAAAGAAGAAAAAAGAAATAGCCAAGTTCATTTTCTTAAAAAAACCACCAAACCACAATTTCAAGCACCGGCGGGGTGGCACATACTTGTAATCCCAGCAATTTGAGAGGCTGAGACAGGAGGATCGCGAGTTCAAAGCCAGCCTCAGCAACTTAGTGAGGCCCTAAGCAACTCAGTGAGAACCTGTGTGTAAATAAATAGCCATAACAACAACAAAAACAAAAAAAACCCCCACAATTTCAGCTGGGTGCAGTGGTACATGCCTGCAATCCCAGCTATTTGGGAGGCTGAGGCTGGAGGATTGCAAGTTTGGAGCCAGCCTTAGCAATTTAGCAAAGATCCTGTCTCAGAATAAGTAGGGCTGGGGATACACCTCAGTGATAAAGCACCCCTGGGTTCAATCTCCAGTACCCGCCCCCTCCCCACCACATTAAGAGTTCAGATGATATTATTCTACCTATAGGCCACTTAACAGAAATAGTGTTGGTTAACTCATCAGTCTGCCTTAGTCATGTTTAGAAACTTTGATGTTTCTAAGGCTGTGTCTGTACATTCCAGGTTCCGAGCCTCACTCTATCCCTGTCCTGAGACACCACAGGAGAGGAAAGAAATGGCTTCTGGAGTCAATACCAGGATTGACGATCTCCAAATGGTACACAGAGGGTCAGAGGGAATTTATTCCTGTGAACTAACTATAGTAGAGGACCATTCTCTTCAAAACTGACAGTTTATTAGATACCTATAGCAGTTCCACATACCAAAAAAAGAAATGTCTTTGGGTACTAATCCCTTTGGGAGCTGGGGAAAGTCTCAGGGAATGATTGTTAAAAATAGCTCTAGTCATCCGCAAACAAGACAGGAATGCTGTACATCTGGAATCTTTGTTACTTAGAATATTCAATTCCTTTCTACCTCATGAGTCTGAGATTTTTTTATAATAAAAGAAAAAAGTATGCTTCCTTAAAAAAAAAAAATAAAAAAAAAAAAAGCATCAAATACTCTGGAAGTAAAGCCAGTTTTGACCTCACTCTCTACTCCCCCAGCAGCTACTCGCAACAGCGTAGTTATCCTTCTGGTCACCTTTGATTTTTTAAAAAAAATATTTAATAAATTGTTTATTTGTAAATCAATAAATAATGTATGTATATTAAACCTAAAAATTTAGAAAGACTACAGTAGTAATCAATACACATGACTCCATTCGCAAGGCTGAATGTTGAGTAATTAGCATTCGCTGCACACATGTGAATGTGTGTCATATGATTCTCCTCAGAAAAGATGGATTATTCTTAGTTCTTCCTTTGTCAAAGTCTTGTAAATTCCAAATTAATAAAGCTTTACTGTTTCAGAACTGCCAAAGCTAAAGTATTAATCCCTTTAGGCATGTATGTGCTACTTATATGTGTATAGATTCACCTTTGACCTTAATCACGCAGTCCATCTGTCCAAAGAGCCCTGGTGTGCATTTTGAACCCAAGAAGTGATTGAGTTAGACTTTTACCAGCTCACAGTGAGCGTGGTTTGTGTATGTCCTGGTCACCACAGTGTTCTAAGGGAGCAGTTTATGTGTAGAAGTTTATGGAAGGAAAAAGTAAGTCCCTGGGGCTTCTTCCCTTTTGAAAGAAGGAATGTGATGATTGCTTCCTTTGAATCATGTCTCATCTCAAAGGCAGTGACAAAATTGTCAAAGATATATAATAATTCCCATTTCGATTCCCTTTCTGATCTTTCCTTTCAACCTCATTTTGTATGACCCATCAGTTTGACAGTGACTTAGGAGTAGTGAGCTCTTTTGAGACAAACTTGTCAGTTCAACCAGAGGCATGGTTTTTTAGAATTGCTGGTGGATGGTAGTCAGTGTCAACACATTCTGGAGTTTAGGGCTGTTTGAGCTCTTTCAAGGTTTATAGGTAGATTTAAAGAGCATATGTAGTAGTCATTATAAATGACTAGAACTTGACTTTTTTTTTTTCCCCCAGTACTGGGGGGTTAAACCCAGGGCTTTGCACATGCTAGACAAGTGCTCTACAACTTAGCTACATTCCCTGCCCTAAACTTTGATTTTTAAAAAATTCAGTTATAGCTGGGCCTGGTGGCACACACCTGAAATCCCAAAAATTCAGAAGGCTGTGGAAGAAGGATTACAAATTCAAAGCCAGCCTCAGCAATTTAGTGAGGCCCTAAGCAACTTAGAGATACCCTGTCTCAAAATAAAAATTAAAAAGATGTGGGGGATGTGACTCAGTGGTGAAGCACTCCTGGGTTTAATGCCCAGTATCACCCCCCACACCAAAAAAATCCAGTTGTAGCACTTGCCTAGCATGTGTGAAGCCATGGGTTTGATCCCCATCACAGGAGGCGAAAATCCAGCTTGGAGGAACTGAAACCTTGAAAAGAAATTGAATACCAAGAAGTAGGATGGGGAAAGAGAAAAGCCAATAGAACATTGGTTGCAAATGTATTTAGTATCCTATCAGAAGTTATAACAGTAATTGTTAAATAGTCAACAACAAGGAGACAAAGTAACTATCCTAAAATGACATGTTTCCCTAGCATACATGGTCATTTTCTTCTTTTTTTAAACCTCTCTATGGAAGTCACCCTCCTCATGCGAGACAGTTTTTCAGGGAATAGTTGCTGCTTTGTTCTAAACTAATTTGAAGAACCTTAACATGATTTGTATGGAGCGATTTCCTCTTTAAAGAAATGTGGAGATTTAACATGGATTCTCATGCAGAAGTGTGGAGAGTGGATCGTTTACCCAATTCCTTCTAGGTGGAGCAGTGGGCTTAACCTCTCTTCTGCTACTGAAATCTTAAATATTTGGTGATTAAACAAGGCAATGGAATTTAAAATGTCCCTGCATCTTCCTCTGAGAGAAATCTACTAGTTTCCAAAGGATCAACCCAGAAACTATTTTCCTCCCAGAATCCTACCTAAAGAGTAAAAGGGTAAATAAGCCTTAATAGCCCCTTGATGACAGTGGTGTATGGCAGCCCACATCGCTCTGGGGACTGTGGGTGCTCCTGATATTTCAGTGCCTTCAGGCTAATGTTTCCAACATAGGCAGGTGGTCAGCCCTGCCTCTTTCCCGTGTTCCCTGATGCTGTTGCATGTGCAGGGCTTTCTGCAGCTTGCTGTTCTTAAATGTCTGTTTATAATTCTCAAACTCCTGAGCCTGTGCCGCCCACTTTGAGTTCAGGCTCCATGAGAAAGTCACCGTTCTTTAACAAGCAAAAATGAGTAAAGGCCAGATACCTACATTTATTATGCCTTGGATTGGTGGTAAGATTGAATATTGAGAGAAAAGCTAAATGATATTTCCTCAGGCATCTCTTCAGCTTGAAGCTAAATGAAAATGAATATTAGTAACTGCAACTCATATTTTTTTGTAATTTGATCATTGCCCCTGCTCCCCCTGCCCCCCCCAAAAAAAAAAATTTAGCTAGAGGAAGAATAAAATAGTTCCCTGGAAACCTGTTTTTGAAGACTGCGCTTCTTTGCCATTCATGTCCTGAGATCTAATACTGGTGTGAGAAGGATACCTCATCTGCTCCTGTCTCTGCTAAAAGGTTCTGAATCAAACAGAGGATCACCGCCAGAGGGTTCTGCAGGCAGCTGCTAAGAATATCCGGGTCTGGTTCATCAAAGTGCGGAAGATGAAGGCCATCTACCACACCCTGAACCTGTGCAACATAGATGTGACCCAGAAGTGCCTGATTGCAGAGGTCTGGTGCCCAGTCACTGACCTCGACTCCATCCAGTTTGCACTCCGAAGGGGCACGGTGAGTTCCCAAAGCTAGCGTGAAGTTTGCACCCAGGAAGAGAGGGTCCCATCACTAGTAAGATCAACCACTTTCATTTACATGGCATTTTAACTTTCAGAGTTCTTTAATTTATTCTTATATCCTGACAGAACGTATTATAGGTAGCCTAGAGTACTATCATTTTACAAACGTGGAAATTGCAGTTCAACAAGGTAAAGTGATTTGGTTATATACCTATGATTTTTCAGGGTTGCTCATGACTAGAACATAAGTATCTTTTTTTTTTTGGAACCAGAGATTGAACCCAGGGGCACTCCACCACTGAGCCACATCTGCAGCCCTATTTTGTATTTTATTTAGAGACAGGGTCTCACTGAGTTGCTTAGGGCCTTGCTGAGTTGCTGAGGCTGGCTTTGAATTTGCGATCCTGACTCAGCCTCCCAAGTCGCTTGGATTACAGGTGTGCGACACCACGCCCGGCGAACATTAGTATCATTAACAACCAATCAGAACATTAACAACCAATCAGAAAGTTAAATAGACTGTGGGTCAAGAGAGACACACAAGTTAACAGTCTATTTAACTTTCTGATTGGTTGTTAATTAGAGCAACTGCTCTAAGACACTGATCTAAGGGTCTGGAGGGGCACAGATGTACAAAACATGCTTTAAGTGTTCTACTGTTTATAAGGAAACAATGCTGTGCAAATACACAAGACAGTCTGTGCTGAGTGGCATATGTATGTGGAGCATTGCTGACTAATGTGATTAGAAAAGGCTTCAAGAAAAAGTAGCCTTTGGCAGGGCTTAGAGTGCAGCTCAGTGGAATGTTTGCCTAGCAGGTGTGAGCCCGTGGGCTCAATCCCCAGCACTACAAAAAACAAAACAGCAACAATAAATTTTAAAAAATGGCATTTGATCAGGGCTTTGGGCAAGATGTTAATCATTAATGACAAATCAGGGCTGAGCGTGGTGGAGCATGCCTGTAATCCCAGTGACTCAGGAGGCTAAGGCAGGGGAATTGCAAGTTTGAGACCAACCTCAGCACTTTAGCAAGGCCTTAAGCAACTCAGTTATTGAGCAGTTGAAGGGATGTGATCAAAGCAGTTTTGAAAGAGTAATCTGCTAGTAGTGGCAAGGAGTGAAAAGATCCTATAGTGGGCGGCCAGTCAGGAGTTCATTGTGGGGTAAGTGCTGTAGACCCTAGGGCAGGACTTGACAATGGGAAGAAAATATTATGGATTTGTGAGACATTTCTCAAGGAAAAAATCTGTAGTATTCTTGGTTTCTAGCAAGGTACAAAAGAAATAATTAAAAATATTTCTGAGGCATGAAAGCTGCGAGGCTCAGAGAATTTGGGTTCTATTCAAGGAAGAGAATTTTCTTGATAGGGGAAGACATTATGTCATCCTCAGTTATGTCACACTGAGATCCTTGGCAGAAATCCACATGGAAATGTCAAGCAGACAATGGGACAGAATTAGAGATGGGAGTCTTGAGAGTAGAAAGGCTGAGACCTTCAAGAGAAAGATCAGAAAACAAGAAGCCCTCGGGGCCTGCAGTGTTACCAGGTAGGGAAGAAAGCCAGCAAAGAGAGGGGAGCAGGAGGGGACTTCTAAGGAAGAGAGATTTTTCCTGGAGAGAAGAGGAAGAGCTCCAGTGTTGTGCCTGCACATGGCAGAGAAGGCGTGTGCATCTGGTGATGAGCCACGCACTTGGAATGGGAATGCTGGGCTAGACCACAGGGGTTAGGGAGTGAAGAGAAGGTAGTGGAAGAGAGGCAGAGTGTGCTTTGCTTTTTTCAGAGAAGAAGGACAGAACAGCAGTACTCGTAGAAAGGCGAATGTGGAAGAGCTTCCGTGTTTTCATCAGTTACACATTATAGAGTTTATTTATGTTTATCTATGTTGCCCAGGCCAGTCTCAAACATTTTTTTTTAATTTCTAAGTTTTTAGTTGTAGATGGACACAGTGTCTTTTTAAAATTTATTTAATGGTGCTGAGGATCCAACCTAGTGCCCCACGCACGTGAGGCAAGTGCTCTACCACTGAGCCAGAATCCAAGCCCAGGTCTCAAACTTCTAAGCTCACGTGTTCTGTCTGCCTCTGCCTGCCAAGTGCTGAGTCTGCAGGCGCACGCCACTGTGTTCAGTTTAAACTTTTTTTTCACAGTAAGGATATACGTCCCCAGACTTAGTTGAAATCTTTCATTATACATTTGTACTTAGTCCCAGTTTCTCCAAAGATTGGGAATGATAGCCTGTAGTCTTTTTTTTTTTTTTAATTTTTTAGTTGTAGATGGACATAATCCCCTTATTTTATTTATTCATTTTTATGTGGTGCTGAGGATCAAACCCACTGCCTCATGCATGCCAGGCAAGCGCCTACTACTGAGCCACAACCCCAGCCCCTATAGTCTTTTTTTCCCCATTAGTTTTATTGAGATATAATTTACACAAAAGAAAATACAGGGCTGGGGTTGTGGCTCTGTGGTAGAATTTGAATTTGTGATCCTCTGCTTGCCTAGCATGTATGAGGCACTGAGTTTGATTCTCAGCACTGTATATAAATAAATAAATAAAGGTCCATCCATCAACAACTGAAAAAAAATTAAAAAGAAAATACATAGATTTTATGTGTGCAGTTTGATGAGTCTTGATACATGCATACACCCAAATAGCCACCACAAGTAGGGGTATAATCTAATTTTGATTCCTGTGCTGATGTTTCCCAGGAACACAGTGGTTCCACGGTGCCCTCCATTCTGAACAGGATGCAGACAAACCAGACTCCTCCAACCTATAACAAAACCAACAAGTTCACATACGGCTTTCAAAACATAGTAGATGCTTATGGAATTGGAACTTACCGAGAGATAAACCCAGGTAAAAAGTTTGAATCATTTTCCTCTAGAAGTTTTTGTTTGTTTTGGGTATTTTTTTTTTCACCTTTTTTTTTGTTTGGAACCAGGGATTGAACTCAGGGGTACTCGGCCACTGAGTCACATCCCCAGCCCTATTTTGTATTTTGTTTAGAGACAGGGTCTCACTGAATTGCTTAGTGCCTTACACTTGCTGAGGCTGGCTTTGAACTCTTGATCCTCCTGCCTCAGCCTCCCGAGTTGCTGGGATTACAGGCGTGCGCCACCGCGCCCGGCTTGTTTGAATATTTTAACACTTCACTTTAAAACCCTGTTGAACAACAGGCTTAAAACTAGATTTTAGGGGCTGGGGTTGTGGCTCACTGGTAGAGCATTTGCCTAACATGTATGAGGCACTGGGTTAGATCCTTAGCAGCCCATAAAAATAAATAAATAAAACAAAGATATTGTGTCCATCTGCAACTAAAAAGGAAAAAGAAAAGAAAAAACTAAAGATTTTTGTCAAGACCTCAGCTCATGCGTAACTCCTGTGAAGAGGTGCCCATTTGATGTAAGAGCAGGTTTATCACACCATTGCACTTCTTTTTTGTTTTTTTTGTTTGGGTACAAGGGATTGAACCCGGTGCTTAACCACTGAGCCACATCCCCAGCCCTTTTATTTTGAGACAGGGTCTCTCTAAGTTGCTTAGGGCCTTGCTAAGTTGCTGAGACTGACTTTGAATTTGTGATCCTCAGTCTCCTTAGTTGCTGGGATTACAGGAATGTGCCATTATTCTCAACCAGGTAGTGCTTCTTTAAGAGTTTATTTTGGATTTTTTTTTTTTTTTTTTTTTTTTTTTTTTTTTGCGAGGGTTGGACAGAATGTTTTTTACAGGGGGTGTAACGTCCCACCCCTCCTTCCCTTTTTTTTTTTTTTTGTTTGTTTTTTGTTTTTTGTTTTTTT
>JAJEJO010005536.1:0-47724 GCA_020662805.1 Glaucomys volans | reverse complement strand
CCCAAGTCGCTTGGATTACAGGCGTGCGCCACCACGCCCGGCTACTTGGAATCCTTTGACTCCCCACTTCCCTAGCCCCTGGCCCTCCAGTCATCACCTTTCTACTTTCTGCTTCTAGAATTCCACTTTTCTAGATTCCACATATAATAGATAATGGAATTTTGAATCCTATTTATTTTCTCTATTCTCCTTTTCTGAATGTTCCATGCTTTTGTCTCTTTATTTTCTTTCTCTTTTCTCTTTTTTTTTTGGTACCAGAGATTGAACCCAAGGATGCTTAACCACTGAGCTACATCCCCAGCCCTCCAGCCCTTTTTATTTTTTATTTTGGGACAGGGTCTTGCTAAGTTGCTTAGAACCTTGCTCAGTTGCTGAGGCTGGCTTTGAACTTGCGATGACTCAGCCTGCCAAGCTGGGACTGGGACTGGGACTACAGGCATGTGCCACCGGGCCTAGCTTGAACTGGATTCTTACATGTGTCTTTACAGCCATAAAACACCCATCCTCTAGCCAAACATTTATAGCAACTGCCTTAAGAAAAATGTTTCTTGGAGCCGGGCGCGGTGGCGCATGCCTGTAATCCCAGCACTTGGGAGACTGAGGCAGGAGGATCGTGAGTTCAAAGACAGCCTCAGCAACTTAGCGAGGCCCTAAGCAACTCAGTGAGACCCTGTCTCTAAATAAAAAATAGAAAATAGGGCTGGGGATGTGGCTCAGTGGTGGAGTGCCTCTGGGTTCAATCCCCAGTACCAAAAGAAAAAAAAAAAAAGAAAAATGTTTCTTCCAAGTCAGGCATGGTGGCACATGCCTGTAATCCCCCTGATTTAGGAGGCTGAGGCAGGAAGATTGCAAGTAGAGGCCAGTCTGGACAACTTAGACTTTTTCTCAAAAATTTTTAAAAATTTAAAAAAGTCTGGGGTTGTAACTCAGTGGTAAAGCACCCCAGGGTTCAATTTCCAGTACCAAAAAAAAAAAAAAAAAATGTTTCTCTAAGATGTCTTATATGTAGAAATGGCTTCCTCCTATCTTCCCTGTTCCAAGGTTAGAAAGAGAAAAATATATATAGCAGTTGTTGACCATTTTCAGTACAAATCATTTCTCTCCTCTGGAGAATTATTAAATCAGGAGTCTGAGTGTAGTGTGTAGGGAGTGTAGTGTGGCTTAGAGTGCTTTTCTAGCATGTCTGAGGCCCCCGATTCAATCTCCAGCACTGCTAAAAAGAAAAAGAAAGAGTTTGAGGATTCTTCTTCAGCTGTACACTTGTGCAGGACCTGCTTTGTTCTACTTTTAGGATCTTTCCCCATTACTTAGGTGGTAGGTAGCTTCAGTCTGCTCAGAAATTGGTTGCTTACAAAGAGAAGACAGCTGGCATGTACTAGGAGCAGTGTCCTGGGGTTGAAAGAAGGGAATGTAACAAACTGCGGTGCTACCAGAGCTACCTTTTCATTTCCTGTGTTCTTAGTTTAAAATGTTAACAGTAGCACACATTCCATTAGCTTTTTTGTGAGCATGTAGAGTTTCCTGCCATGAAAGATCTTTCCTGAGAGTTCATCTGTTCTACAATCTGGGACTAAGCCACCTTTTTTTTTTTTATTTTTTATTTTTTATTCACACAGTTCATATAATCTTACATATACATAGGTTAATGCTGTCTGTCTCAGTCTACTATTTTTCCTCCCCCCATTCCCTCCCGTCCCATTTTCCTCCACACCATCCATACTTCCTCCATTCTTTCCTATCTCCCCCATATTGATCTTAGAATATGGAGAAGAATGTGATCTTTTGGGAATTGTGCTTTCTTTTATGTACTTGTTGATCTTCTTTCTTTGGTTTCTTTATAGCTCCATATACCATCATCACTTTCCCTTTTCTGTTTGCTGTGATGTTTGGAGATTTTGGTCATGGCATTTTGATGACCCTTTTTGCTGTATGGATGGTGTTAAGGGAGAGCCGAATCCTCTCCCAGAAGAATGAGAATGAGGTAATGTTTAAGTCACATCTGTACCAGACTGCAGTTTTTATAATTTCTCAGGTGTATTTTATGAAATTATGGCCTAAGAAGTCTTTTATGCACAAATTTATCAAAAGGGAATCAAGAATAAATTCATTTTTAACAGAGAGACCATGTGCTATATAAGTGAATTTCTCTTAACATTGCATTGGATGTGTAGTTCAAGCTCTCTGAACCTGGATGGAGTAAAGTAGCGTGTGAGGCTAGTGTATTCATGTCACCACTCACATCAACATGGGCCGCAATGAGTGCATTCTCATTACTTCTTTCTTCTGATTCCCAGATGTTTAGTACTGTGTTCAGTGGTCGATACATTATTCTACTGATGGGAGTTTTCTCCATTTACACTGGCCTCATCTACAATGACTGCTTTTCCAAGTCTCTTAATATCTTTGGTTCATCCTGGAGTGTGCGACCAATGTTCACCAAAGATAATTGGACGTAAGTTACAGAAGAAGCTAAAAGTCAAAACATAATCCTTTCATGTTCAGCTCTGATTTGTAAGACAAGCAATAAACTAACACCCTGGTGGAAAGTGGTTGATGATGTCCCTGTTTCAGAAGAATGCAGTATTGTCTTGCTTGTACTGGAAGAACCAAGATGATTAATTAAGTGCATTTTTTTCTTTTTTGGAAAATTAAAAAGCAGATTTCCCACATTTCCTACTTAGTTGTGTATGTTTTTAATTTTTTGTGTGTTGTTCTTGGCTACTTGTCCCTCCTCGTTTATTGAAGAGTTAAGATCACTTTAGTAGTTTCTTTTGGAGTCAGTTTAAGGACCCCAGTAGTTTCGCTCTCTTGATCAAAAATAAATATGGTTTTGCTCCTGACATGATAGGGAGGAGACGCTCCGAGGGAACCCTGTTCTCCAGCTCAACCCAACTGTCCCTGGAGTTTTTGGTGGACCATATCCTTTTGGCATTGATCCGGTAAGAGTATTCTTTCTCATATGCTATTTCCACCTGTAACCCTGAAATGAGAGAATTAAAATGAAGATATTTGTGTGCTTTTTAGTTGACGCTGTTTTAGAAAACTTTGATATATTTGTTTTGAATTCGAAGTCAGAAGAGACTCACACTGCTTCTTTTTTCTTTTCTTTTTTGTGGTACTGGTGATTTAACCCAGGTGTACTTAACCACTGAGCTATATGCCCAGTTCTTTTTATTTTACATTTTGAGGCAGGTTCTTGCTAAGTTGCTGAACCTGCCCTCAAAACTTAAAATCCTCCTGCCTCAGCTTCCCAAGTCACTGAAGTTATAGGAGTGTGCCACCACATCCAGCACCACTTATTTCTGAGGTGGTTAATACTGACTCTGGGAAGTTTGGTTTTTCAAGACTCCTTTCCAGTATTTTTAGCAGAAGGTTTAACACAGCCAAGATACTTCTTTCCTATGGATTTCAGACTTCCTATCTTTGCAAACTTAAAAAAAATTTTCTTAGAATTTTTTTCAAATACTTTGGCAAATAAAGTACGATCAATCAATTTTTTTTTTTCTTTTGGTACTGGGGATTGAACCCAGGGGCACTTGACCACTGAGCCACATCCCCAGCCCTATTTTTTGTATTTTATTTAGAGACAGGGTCTCACTGAGTTGCTTAGGGCCTCACTAAGTTGCTGAGGCTGGCTTTGAACTCGCCGTCCTCCTGCCTCAGCCTCCCAGGTGCTGGGATTACCGGCATGCACCACCACGCTTGGCTTCAATCAAATTTTTCTTATTTACTTTTTAAAAAGTGGGGCCAAGAATTTAAGAATAAACAATAGTGCCGGGCGTGGTGGCGCACACCTGTAATCCAAGCGACTTGGGAGGCTGAGTCAGGAGGATCGAGAGTTCAAAGCCAGCCTCAGCAACTTAGTGAGGCCCTAAGCAACTCAGTGAGACCCTGTCTCTAAATAAAATACAAAATAGGGCTGGGAATGTGGCTCAGTGACCGAGTGTCCCTGAGTTCAATCCCTGGTTCCAAAAAAAAAAAAAAAGAATAAACAATAGTAATGATTACAAAATTCCAGAGGAAAAACAGATCATCATAAGCTAGAAAGATTATGATTTCTTATAGAAAGTGGGAATTAATTTGGCCTTTTAAAAGAAGTTCACATTGTTATAGGTAAGGAGAAGTGTGTTCAAAAGCATAGAGATGGAGAGGTGTAGAGTTAATTACTGTTAATTGTACTATGCTCTTAGAGGCTGGGGACAGTGCACTTACCTAGCATGCAGGAGACCATGGGTTTGATTCCCAACACTGTAAAATAAATATATATAAATAAATAAGTGCTATGTGGATAGTTGTTATTCTATATCATTGAAGGAATAATGACAATAAAAAGGTCTGACCATGTTTGTTGCAAGTGTAGATTTGTCTTTAAAATCCTTTCAAGCCGGGCGCGGTGGCGCACGCCTGTAATCCCAGCACTTGGGAGGCTGAGGCAGGAGGATCGTGAGTTCAAAGCCAGCCTCAGCAATTTAGTGAGGCCCTAAGCAACTTAGTGAGACCCTGTCTCTCAATAAAATACAAAATAGGGCTGGGGATGTGGCAGTGGTGGAGTGCCCCTGGGTTCAATCCCCAGTACAAAAAAAAAAAAAAAAGAAAGAAAAATCTTTTCAATCTGTGGGGTTAAATCCACTGATGTAGAACCTATGGATACAGAGGGCTATGTTTTGTTTTTGTTTTTGTTTTTGTTTTTGTTTTTGTTTTTGTTGTAAATGGACACAATGTCTTTATTTATTTTCATGTGGTGCTGAGGATTGAACCCAGTGTCTCACACATGGTAGGCAAGTGCTCTACCACTGAGCCACAACCCCAGCCCCCAGAGGGCTATGTTTTAATTATAACAGAAGCTTCAATACGTAGCACCAAAAATAAATAAATAAATAACAGAAGCTAATATTACTGAAATGCTTACCATGAACCAGGCACTTTGCTTGGCCTTGACAGATCTGATTTTATCCTCAAGCAATTCTGTCAGGTCAATACTCCTATCCCTACCATATATCTAGGAAATTAAGGCTTTCAGAGGCTTGATAACATTTTCATGTTCATTCAACAGATGTTTACTGAGTCCCTATTGTCCATAAGGCATAGTCCCTACTGGGTGAAACGTAATTTTAAGATGTAGCTGCTACCTTCAAGTAGCTAGGAGTCTAATAACAGTAGTATTACTTCATACATAGATAGTGTTCTGAGGTTACAGATTTTTTTGCATACATTCTGTTTGATGCTGACTGGGTAGATGTTGAGTTTGAAGTACACATGGGACACCTAAGTATGAATGTTATTAGGCAATTGAAGTTTTAGAACTGAATTTTCCAACTGGGGTTGGAAAGACAATTGGTCACGAGTTTTAATGTTAGAGGTCCCCATAGATGAACAGATAGAAAAGATGCTGAGGTAGGAGGTACAAGCTCTATCTTAGGCTACAGAGTTTTACTTTGGCTATAGAGTTGCACTTTAGCCTAAAGATGACAGTGGGGGTTCAGGGAAGGTTTGACATAGGAGGATGGCTGGAGGAGGGTCATGGTTTAAGCAGCGTGAACAGATGGCCAGGTGGAGGCAGATAAAACTGTCAGGAAAGTATTGACAGGCATCCAGGCCTTAGATGATAGAAGCTAGAGCAGTTGATAGTGAAAGATAAAGGAGCATCTCTACCACCTATAATCTTAGCTACTTGGGAGGCTGAAGCAGGAGAATTACTGGTTCAAAACCAACTTAGGCAACTTGGAAAGAACCTGTTTCAAAATTTAAAAATAAATAAAAAAGGGAGAGTAGCTCAGTGGATTCAATCCCCATTTCTGTTTAAAAAAAAAAAAGAGATAGATGGGTGCTTGCCTGAGATGTGCCAGGCCTGGGTTCTATCTGCAGCACCGCTCGTGCATGCACACACAAACAGATTGATGGAACAACATCAGCAAAGTAATATGGTCAGCACAACACAGGTGTGGGAAGATCTGCAGGTAAATAACCCAACTTCTTCAACAAATATTCTCTAGGAAATAAAAAAGGAGAAATAGAAGGAGAATCTGTAGATTACAGACTTGAAAACTATATCAGCTATCACAGTGTACAGACCTTAATTGAACTTTGCTTCAAATAAATGAATTCCAAAGAACACTCTGGACAAAATGAGGGAAATTTAAATTTTGAATATATATTTTACGATATTAAAGAATCAATATTGGAGTTGGGTGGTAGCTCAGTGATAGAACATATACTTAGCACATTCAGGGCCCCGAGTTCATTTCTCAGCACACACACAAAAAAGATTATGCTTTTTGGTATGACCACATTATAGATGTTTTAAAAAAAGGAGTTCTTGGGCTGGGGCTGTAATTCAGTGGCCGAGTGCTTGCCTAGCATGTGTGAGGCACTGGATTAGATCCTTTGCACCACATAAAAATAAACAAATAAAGGGATGCTGTCTATACACAACTACAAAAGAAAAGAAAAGAAAAAAAAAGAAAAGAAAAGAAAAGGAGTCCTTATCTGGGCGTAATGATGCATGCCTTTGATCCCAACAAGTAGGGTGGCTAAGTACAGATTTGAGGCTAGCTTTGGCAATTTAGCAAGACCTTGTCTCAAAAAATTAAAAGAACTGGAGGTGGGTGTGGTGGTGCATGCTTATCATCCCAGTAGTTTGGGAGGCTGACGCAGGAGAATTGCAGGTTCAAAGTCAGTCTCAACAATTTAGTGAGGCCCTATGCAACTTAGACCCTTCCTTAAAATAAAAAAGGATGAAGTACCTCTGGATTCAATCCCTAGTACTGGGGGAAAAAAAAAAAAAAGACTGGGGGTATGACTCAATGGTAAAGCACCCCTGGGTTCCATTCCCAGTACCAAAAAAATAAAAAAGGCATCCTTAACAGGACTGGGGATGTAGCTTATTAGTAGAGCACAGCACATGTGAGGAAGTAGGTTCAATCCCCAGCACCACACAGAAAGTCTTTACCTTTTAGAGATCCATACTAAAATATTTGTAGGTAAAATGACCTGGCATTTAGACTTTGCTTCAAAATGATATAAAAGTGGAAAGTGGGTATGATGAAATAAGATTGTCATGGCTGGGCGTGGTGGCGCACACCTGTAATCCCAGCACTTGGGAGGCTGAGGCAGGAGGATCGCGAGTTCAAAGCCAGCCTCAGCAACTTAGCGAGGCACTAAGCAACTCAGTGAGACCCTGTCTCTAAATAAAATACAAAATAGGGCTGGGGATGTGGCTCAGTGGTGGAGTGCCCCTGGGTTCAATCCCCAGTACCAAAAAAAAAAAAAAAGATTGTCATGAATCCATAAATAGATAGTAATTGTTTAAGGTGACCAATATGGCAGTTTGTTATAATATTCTATTTAAATAAAGGTTTAGAATTTTCCATTTAAAAAACAAAACCAACAAAAAAACTCTTAGCTGTGTGTGGTAGCGCATGTTTGTAATCCCAGCTACTTAGGAAGATAAATCCAGAGGTTCACAAATTCAAAGCCAGATTGGGCAACTTAGCAAGACTCTATCTTAAAGTAAAAATATAAAGGGCTAGGGATGTAGTCCACTGCTTGTCTAACATGATGGAAGCCCTGGGTTCAATAAACAAAACAAATAAAAATTGTTGTAATCAAATGAATAATCCTTTCCCATTTGAGAATTCTCTGTGTAATACCTTTTTGATTTTTTTGTGGCAGATTTGGAACATTGCTACCAATAAGCTGACGTTCCTCAACTCCTTTAAGATGAAGATGTCTGTTATTCTTGGTATCATCCATATGATGTTTGGAATCAGTTTGAGCCTTTTCAACCATATGTGAGTTGCTTTGTTCCTTTCTTCATAAGAATGTGTGTAATTGCTGGGTGTGGTGGCACATGCCTGTAATCCCAGAGATTTGAGAGGCTGAGGCAGGAAGATCGCAAGTTTAAAACCAGCTTCAGCACCTTAGCCAGGCCCTAAGCAACTTAGAGAGACCCTGTCTCAATATAACAAATAAAGAGGGCTGGGCGGTGGCTTACTGGTAAGCACCTCTGGATTCAATTCCAGTACCAAAAAAAAAAAAAGAAGAAGAAGAATGCATTGTTCAGATAATGCTTTTGCCTAAAGACATCATAACACATTTGGGGAGGGATAAATAACTCAGAACCTGACTGTATTATAGAATTAATTTTTCAAAAATCTTATGGTCTTAAATGAGGCTGAATTTTAGTCCCTCAGTTTGCAGCAGCAGTAAAGATCTTTGAAAGCAATGGAGACAGTTTTCATCAAATTGAGTGAATTATCTTTCTTCCTTAATGTGAAACTCACATAAAGTTACAAACTGTAGTCCCAAAGTATGCGAAATATATTATTCTCTTTCTCATGGAGAGAATGGTGCAGTGGTTCTGGAGACATTCTAGATTCAGAAATTTGAAAGTGATAGTTAATTATGCATTGTCTCTGTTGCTCCCAGGGCTTCTGGCTGCTGCTTCTTAAAGTGATACAGACAGAAATGAGGGAGCCAGCCTGGGCAACTTAGCAAGACCCTCTTTCAAAAAGGGCCAGGGATGTAACTCATTGCTTGCCTAACATGAGGGAAGCCCTGGGTGAAAAATGTAGTGAACGTTATATTCAGTGAAGGAGAGGCCCTAGGTCTATTCAGCTGTAACATTCATTTTTTCCTCTCTTCCTTTTTAGCTATTTCAAGAAGCCCTTGAATATCTACTTTGGATTTATTCCTGAAGTGATCTTCATGTCCTCTTTGTTTGGCTACTTGGTTATCCTTATTTTTTACAAGTGGACAGCTTATGATGCTCATTCATCTGAGAACGCACCAAGCCTTCTGATCCATTTCATCAACATGTTCCTCTTTTCCTACCCGGATTCTGGTGTTTCAATGCTATATTCTGGACAGGTGTGTCAGCCCAGAGGGTGGCTATCATTGGTGATTACCCTAAGTCAGGAAGCCACATGTTTCTCTGACCCTAAAAAAACCTAAAATACCTTTCTGTAATATTTGGTTTTCAGCCCATACACCCAGATATAAATTGAAACCATTTGTCTTAGCTTGGGAGGCTTCACTGTCATTTCTGTATCCAGAAAAGATAAAATTTAGAACTACCATCTTTTGGGACAATTCTTGGGTTTGCCACAGCATCTGCTAAATATTTTGGGAAACTAATTAGTGTTAATAGACCAGTAAGAAAGAACTGTTTGGAGGAACTTTGTGCTGGATTTGGAAACTGCATATCTGATTAATGTGCTTTATTGTGATGTGCCCTGTCCTTATTTTGCAGAAAGGAATTCAGTGTTTCCTGGTAGTAGTTGCTCTACTGTGTGTCCCTTGGATACTACTATTTAAGCCACTGGTTCTTCGCCATCAGTATTTGAGGAGGAAGCATTTGGTAAGTGTATATCTATTGTTAAAAGTTACTAGATTTTTTTTTTTCTTCAAGATCAAAACAACAAGACTGGGGATGTAGCTCAGTTGTAGAGCACTTGCCTAGCATGTGTGAGGCCATGGGTCCAATCCCCAGCAAAAATAATAAGATGATTTCTCAGAGATATGATTAACTGTGCACAAATTTGTATACTCTTAAAACACATTCATTTTATATCCCAGCATGAGTAGGAGGCCTGCCAAAGTCAGAGGATTACGTACTTGCTGCTCAGACATATGGATTTAGCTTTAGTAACTGGGTTAGAACAAATCACAAGTTTTTACCTTTCCTGGTCGTGTTTTGTTCATGCTGTGATCAGCAGAATGCAGGCCTTCGCCTGTCCAGATGCAGCATCAGCTAAAATAAGGTGTAAGAGCTGCAGGGGGACCCACTCATGGGATTTGCCTGAGCAACCACAGGAATGACCCTGAGACTTTTTTTTTTTTTAAATGATACTTTCACCAACCAAATCATCTGGGAGAAAGGTTTGGTTTAAAGCATGTTGATTTTTTATTTTCTTAAAGCAGCATGCATACATATCTATGTTTGCTTAATATTTATGTGCCTATGACTTCTATACACATACACACACAAAGATAGGTTTGCCAAACATTCAGTATTGTGCATAATTTCTGGCTATCCAATAATGCTTACATATTGCACTGCCTGAGAAAACCCAAAAGATCTTATTGCATGACTTTCATGTAGCTGTGAGATTTTTTCCTCCTATTGGAGAGCAGCTGAGTTACAAGACCCTCCTTCTCCCTTTTCTGACCATCTTCATCCTTCCATGTACCCTCCTCCATTCATCTCCCCTTTCCCTTTCTCCCTCTTTTGTTTTCTCCTCCCTTCTTCTTTTCTTCCATTCACTATCAGGAAGGGCAACCTGTGGAGGCCCCAGTCAGCCCAACCCCGAGCCAACAGGGACTAGAGGCAGCAGCGGCTGCAACAGTGAGTGAATTAAATCCAGCAAACCAAACATTTTGTTAAAGAGGTGGCAAACAGTGCAGCAGAATTCTTTTTAACACTGTTGAGAGCATGGGATATGTGCACTCTTGGGAAGTATGTCCTTGTTACTCATTGAGATGATGACAGAAGAGCTTTCCACCTCTTAAGAATAGATTCTGGTATCATCTTTACTTGGTCTACTAAGTTTCTATTCAAATATGTAAGTACAGTTCTATCCATGGGAGTGAAGTGGCTGTTGTACCCTTTCTGAGTCCCATCATCTTAAACCAAGATGGCAGCTCTTGGACTCATCCACTTTTGTGTCTGTATTTTGTGACCATGTATTGGATGATTTTTCAACATGGAGGCGAAAACATCTCTCTGATTCTTAAATAGATTTCTCTGTACTTTAGAGTTCTGCTTCAGAATGATGCTTGGATTTTGGTCCTTTTTAGCAAAATGACAATGGTCTTTAGAGTGAGAATGTATACATGTTTCCTTTTTGTGAAAGACCCAGAAACCCTTATGTCCTCAGCTGTTTGAGTGAGACCTCCACTTTCCCATGTGTCTCGTACCTACTGTATATCAAGTATAATAACCAAAGTCATCTTCTGTCTTGATTTTCCCCTCTTTGATACTAAGCTGTGATTCAGTAATAGCACTTTGAATGTTAGCATTTGAGTATTTGTCCTTAAAAAACATCTCTTAACCCTAATCTTTTAATGCACTAATATGAAATTAGCTCAGTATATTCTAGATTATGAACCTACAAGATTTAAAAAAAGAATCTCACTAGTGTTGATTACTCATGTGCTTCCTTATTCTAGTAGCGTGCACTCCTTTAAAGAAAATGAAGTACTTAGATGGATAGCCATTTCCTCCAATAGGTGTTCCTGATCCTTTTGGAAAACTGCTTAGCCATCCTTCTAGAACTAGTCTAAAGGGACTGGTATTTTGGGTCAAAAGAAATTTTAGTCAAGTAGAGGCTTACTTTCTCCTTCCCTATAAGAAATAAGACCCTGAAAGCACATTCAGCACATTATCAATGTTCTTTTCATGCACTCTTCTTCTTGCTGGTCTTGGCATCATAAAGTACTTCTGAGGTGGTCTTGGTGCTTTTAAATCTGGCAATGATCTCTACGATAAACTCCAAGTGAAAGACCCCAGGCTGGAGCCCTTCACATTCATAATGTCTTCTTATCTCACTGGTTCTTTAACCAAACATCTGCCTCTGGGGAGCAGCCCAATGGCTTCAGGATGACCACTCTGTAAGAAGAGCTCTAGATTCTTAATGCCAGAGGGCTGAGGATTTGAACATGCATCTGTTTTTTGTCCTCTTGGTTGTCTGTGAATGGTGTATTACAGTTTTAATTTTCTTTTTGTGCTGATGTGTGTCTCATCCCCCTACCTGTAACTCTTTTTCTCTGCATTCTGAAGAGATACTTGTTATTGTCTGGCTGGGGATTTAACCTGTCTGCCCTCACTTTATCTGCTGGTTGGGAAAGCTTTGTTAACTTTGAATCCTGAAACCATCCTGAAGCCTATAACCTAGCCCAGGACACACTAGAGTTCCCTTTGTGCCCCCTTATTTTGGGAGAGGGTACTGAGGATGCTCAGTACCACTGCTCTACCGCTGAGCTACTTACCCAGTCTTTTATTATTATTTTTAATTTTGAGACAGGGTCACACTAAGTTGTGGAGGCTGGCCTCAAGTTCGCAATCCTCCTACTTCAGTCTCCCAGTCACTGAGATTATAGGCCTGTACCACTGCTCCCAGCTTCTGTGCCCCTTTTAAACATTTTTAGTCCTCGTTTTGAGAATGAACAGGTGTCATTTGTGCCTGACTTGGAGATACCCTGGTTTCAGTGGTTCCCAAATATGACCACACCTCAGAATCACTGGTAAACTTTGGACTTGTTTCTAAGGGTATTAAAACAAAATAGATAAGTGGAAGAAGAAATAAAAGTGGTCCATAATTTTGTGGCCCAGACAACTCCCTATTGACATTCTGAAAAATAAAACAATACACTTGGCTGGAGAATGTGTGTAGTAATAACTGAGAAGAAAACATCAGTTCCCCCTGCAGTTCTCCTCCAGGGTGTTATTAACAGGGAGGGGCTTTGCCTCCAGCATGTATCTGTCATCTGTGGATACAGTTTGTGTGTGTGTGTGTGTGTGTGTGTCTGTGTGTGTGTGTGTAGTGGGGGGGGCATTAGGAGTTGTGTTTTAAACTGTGGTGCTCTTCTGCCCCTTATTTATTAGGTTGTGTTTTGTTTTTGTCTTTAACGTTGAGTGTATCTTCGTTGTTGTTTCATAATGATAACTACTCTCGTAGGTAGCCTACCATTCCATAGAGTATTGTTGGATATGCCAAAATTATGTAATCACTCTCTCATTGATGGATGTGTTGGTCGTTCCCAATTCTTTGCCATTACAAACAATATGGGGAATATCTGTCTGTATATCTTATTAAAGTTTTGCAAGCATGTCACACCGAGGGATTGCTCTATCCCAGAGGATGCACAGAAGCTGGGAGCGGTGGTACAGGCCTGTAATCTCATCAGTGGTACAGGCCTGGGAGACTGAGGTAGGAGGATTGCAAACTTGAGGCCAGCCACCAAAGGATAGAGCAATGTGTTTTACATTTTAATTGACCCTTCACAATGATTAGGTAACTTCTACTTGGAGAATGTTTTCCAAATACAAACTTACTGTGCCCCACCCCAGACCTACCAAATTTATAATTTCTGGAGATAGTATTTGAGTCTTTTAAAAATATAGCTTCCAAGGTGATTCTAATGCTGCTGGTTCTCTGACCAGCATGTGAAAACCACTGTTAGAAAAAGAGGGAGATTCTAACCAGGTGTGGAACCACATGCCTATAATCTCAGTGACTCTGGAGGCTGAGGCAGGAGGATTGTGAGTTCAAGGCCAACCTCACCAACTTAGCAAGAACCTGCTAAATGGGATGTGGCTTAAGGGTAAAGTACCCCTGGATTCATTCCCCAGTACCCCCAATCAGAAGAAGAAGAAAAGAGAATCTGCAAACATGGGAGTCTGAGCTAGTCAGTAAGCTGTGGTAAAATGGGTATCCCAAAAGGTGAAGCTAAGGAGGGGGACCACGGGGCAGTTAGACAAACCTTCTTGCACATTGTGCTGCTGCCCTGAAGGCTGTTTAACAGGACGATAGCCCTCTACCTCTTGCCGGGACAGAGACTTTTGAAATGATTCTAGGGCTGCTTCTCAAGTTGACTTTAAAATTCTGTCCAAAATTTTCCAGTCTTCTGCTGAAGACAGAAGGAGCAAGCCCCCGGCCTGTATGTGCCCTGTAACAGTCATTTTAGCACTCCAGAGCCCTCTGAAGAGCCTCTTTGATCTGTGTTGTTTCTGACTCAGTACTCTCTAGCCACAAGTAAATGTACAGTAAGTGAATGTACATTAATTTTTTTTTTTTTTTGAACTTCCCTACCCTAGGCAGTCCTTGGGTCCTGGGCAGAGACCCTGTACATTTCTCGGGGAGATTGCTGGAACTACTGGGCTCCTGTTGAAAGCTTATCAGACTAGCATGCACTCACCATGTCTCTTGGCTTCCCTCCCTCTTAGAAAGCCTAATCTTTGTTTCCAGCAAAATTTAAGCCCTTGCAGGCTTTACTGATAGAGGTGCACTTGTTAAGAGAGTGTGTTTGTATTCAGCTTTTCATTCAAGCAGGGTTCTCAGCATTGATCATGGTGAGGTTGATACCTCTCGATGCAGCTGGATGAGGTGGTCAATGCAGGTTACGGCCTGTAGGGTCTGGGGCAGTGGTGGCTGGGGTGGGAACAGTTGTTGATTTTTACTTAGCTGTTGGTTAGTGGGTTTTGCTGTTGTTGTTGGGATATATGCTCTTCTGAGGTTTGTATGTACTAACCATCGTCCTTCCCCACCTCACAGAATGTCACATTAAAGCCCAGGCAAATTCGACTCTTTCTGTTCATCTGTGTAGGGAACTCTCAACTTTGGTGGGATCAGGGTGGGCAACGGACCGACAGAGGAGGATGCTGAGATTATTCAGCATGACCAGCTCTCCACCCATTCAGAGGACGCAGAAGAGGTAAGATCCAGTGGTGTGGGCTTCCTCTCCTTCCACCTTAGGTCAGTGCTAGTCTTGTTTTCCTAAGAAGCTCACTCCAGTCTTCTTGAAAATAAAAATACTAACAATCGGCCTGCCCTCTGGACTGCTCAGGGTACCACAGCTTTTTCCGTGGGCCCTTGCTCTGAGCTGCAGCGTTGCCTGCAGAGCTCACAGCAGCTTTGCTCTGCTCTTCTTGGATTCCATGGTGCCTGCAGTACTCTGCACACTGCTCTTCTCACAGTTGCTAACTGCTCTCCTCAGCCGAGGCAGCACCCAGCATCCCAGCTCTTATTGCCAGAAACACAGACCACTTACGAACATGGCTTCTTCATCCCTTGATCCTTCTAACAGTTGTTCTAGTGACATTGTTAACCAAGTATAATCAATCAGTGGTATTTTTTAAGTCCTATGCCACTGATGTGTTCTTGTTGTAGACATTTTATTTTTGTTTGGGTTTTTTTTCTTCCTATTTTTTATTAACCTCTTTTTTTATAGGACATTGCCTGACCACTCATAGCATGAAGTGTCTGAACTGAACTATTAAATCTCAACTATTGGGCTGGGTTGTGGCTCAGTGGCAGAGCACTTGCCTAGCATGTGTGAGGCACTGGCTTCGATTCCTAGCACCACATATGAATAAACAAAGGCATTCTGTCCATCTACAACTACAAAAAAAATTTTTTTTAAAATCTTGACTATTCATTCTATTTATTAAAACAATGTTTTTTTTTTGTTTTTGTTTTTGTTTTCTTTACTTTCTTTTTTTTTGAGACAGAGTTTTGCTATATTGCCCAGTCTAGTCCCAAACTTGGGCTCCTCTTGCCTTGGCAAAATGTTCATTTTTAAAGTGAGTAAGAGTAAAGGACCCACGTTGTACTTCTCAGTCTGTCTGACCACTTTCAACCATGTATGTAATTTTTTTTTAATTGCAAGTATTGGGGTGCCTTTTAAAATATGTATCTTACTGCTCTAAGTTCCCACTGTTCTCACTTTGCTTGTGTGGGCTAATTTATTAGTCCATTTAACATTAACAGTCCTCCCTAAGAAGCAGTCAGTAGTATGTGCTTATAACTTGTGACCTTGTGTGTGGTGTGCATTACCACTAAGTGTAAATTTGTGTTTTCAAGCCTACCGAGGACGAAGTGGTAAGACAAAAGCCTTCATGTTTATTTGGGGGCTTCTCTTTTCCCATCCTTGTGATCACTCTGACCCTGCCACACCCTGGGGCCACACACATGACACTGTGCATCCTGCATCTCACTGGCCATTTCTAACAAGTTTGTGAGCCTGTGTTCTGAAAAAGCTCATTTCCATTAATTGCATCTCATGTTGATCACCTCTGTCTTTGTGTCATTGACTTTGCTGATCTAATACCTCTGAGAGTGGCTTTGAAGGAGCTGCAAGCAATGTCTGCACTGGCATTCTTGAAGTGACTTCCCTTGGGGGCTGAGTCCCACGGGTCTTCACAGTGCTCTCCTGTGACGTTGTTGCTCTCCCACTGGGGGTAGCTGTCCGCCCTGCTCCTCTGAGTGCTTATGAGCAAAGCTTACCCTTTCTCCCTGTCTGAGCTGCAGCCAGCCACTTCCTGCTGCCCTCATCAGCTTGATGCTTCCCCTTAGGACCACCAGACCCTTGCTTGGTGTCAGCTCTACCTCCATGTGACCAGTGGAGAGGTAGACAACTTTCAGGAGGCTTTGCCTCTCCGATGCATCCCAGTAAGAATAATCCATCTGTGAAAAGAGTTCATATATCAGACAAATGTTAGGAACAGCAGAATAAAATGAAAGTTGGCTAAATATGCAGGCCACAGCTAGAGTGAAAGGCCTTCTAGCTTAGCAAGACTTCAGTTGGCAACACATGTTTTGAATTGGGTTTTGAAAAGGCCTTGCTGCACTGTTTGCATCTTTCCTGTAAACTTCTCCCCATCCTCCCCACCCCCCAAAAAAGCTCTTTAAAATGCTTAGACCTATGAACTATCCCCTTCCCTTTCCCGGCTCTCCCAGTCCTCTCTAAGGGACAGTGAGATGGGAATGGAAAACTTTGCTGTTCTGTGTGAAACAGGCAGTGCTTGTCCTCCTGACATTTGGAGAGGTTCCTTTGCTGGCATCAAGGACTCTCTTTATTCCTGGACTGCTCCTCCGTGCAGTCACTGGCTGAGCTGCCTGGCATGACGGGGAGACAGTGTTCCATGTTGGCAAGGAACCCAACCTCCCAGTATCACCACCTCCCCCAGTATTGCTTTCTAAATGTCCTCATCGAGCACCCAGTGCATGGTCATAGTCAGAACGGTTCAGCGAACCATCTTTTATCAATGTCTTTGTTTGTAGCCATGTCCTTTGGGTTGGACATCCAAAGAAGATAGACTCTAATTCAGCCTTCCCAGTCTCTGACCACCCAACTCAGAGATTTAGCTTACTGTGCTTCCTCAATAGTCATAACATTGTATCTTTATCAGGCACTGATACTCTTCAGCCAAATTTGGATAACTATTATCAATTACATAATGATATCAAACAAAGAAGATTCCTTTGAAAAGTCCAGCCTACTTCTAGAAGTCCAGCCTACTTCCCCACTTTGCTTGGCTGCAAAAACTGTGTGTTCCATGCAGGCCATTGTTCTCTCTCCCAGGGAGGCACTCAGTTTAGTTGCAGAGCAGGACCTGGACACTTGGTATTCTCAAAAGACTCAGCAGGGGTCAGCAGCCCCCTCCCCTTTGGCTTTTCATTCACCAACTCTGTGCTCACATTCACCTACCCCTCTACACACTCACTTACCCATCATTCATTTGCCCGCTTCCTGTTAAGCACTATGTTTAGTGCCTTAGAAACCCAAAGAGGGGGCAGAACAAACAGCTCTTGCCTTTCAGCATCTCCCAAAGTGAGGAGACAGTCTGGGTGATGGATGCTGTTGTGATAGATGCTGTGGGAGCAGAGGAAGGGCATCTGAGAAACACCCGGGTGAGGTTGGGAAGAAACCAGGAAAGGATTCCCTCAGGGACTTAGTCCTGAGTGTAGCCTGGCCAAGCAGGAGTTTCTGGGGGTGGGGGCAAGTTGCAGGCCCATCACATGTTGGAGACTGAGCAAGTGTTCAGCCTGGTTGGAGCAGAGGCAGGAGTTGGAGGACTGGTGAGAGATGAGACTAGAGGTTGGCAGAAACCTCTAGTAGTTGTTGCCTCATTGGGGCAACAAGGAGCCATCAGAGAGTGGCAGAACTGAGGTAACACAGGCACGTGTGCATTGCTGAAATAGCTCCAGTGTTAGAGTTGGAAGGGGCGTTGGGTGGGGGAGGAACCGTCTGAAGGCATGGACACTATCTAGTCTGATGTGATTCAGGAAAGCACTGGGCAGCCTGAAGTGAAGTAAGGCATTTACAGGAGGCATTGGAAAGGAAGGGGCCAATATGAGATATTAAGAAAGTAAAAACTGCTGGAGCGGGCATGGTGGTACACAGCTATGATCCCAGCAGTTTGGGAGGCTAAGGCAGGAGGATCTCAAGTTCAAGGCCAGCTTCAGCAACTTAGTGAGATCCTGTCCCCCCAAAAAGGGCTGGGGATGCAATGTAGTGGTGGAGCACCCCTGGGTTCAGAAGCTAAGGTCCCAGTGCCTTAGTGAACATAGAGGGTGAGATTGGACACGGAATAGAAATAGTCTCGGTGGAGGCAGGAGAGCAGCTGATGAATATGGTTCAGGTGGTGTTGAGTCAAGAGCCTGTGGTGCACCAGAAAGTGTAGCACAGCTGGTTGAGAATAGGCAGCAGGGAGATGGAGATGTTCATTTGGTGACCAGTGAGGCCCTAAGTTTCAGTCCCACAGGGAAAACCTAAGGGCTGAGGCTGGAACTACAGAAAACCTCAGGGTAGTGTAGATGAATTAAGAATGTCCAGAGAGCCAGGCGCGGTGGTGCACGCCTGTAATCCCAGCACTTGGGAGGCTGAGGCAGGAGGTTCAAGTTCAAAGCCAGCCTCAGCAACTTAGTGAGGCCCTAAGCAACTCAGTGAGACCTTGTCTCTAAATAAAATACAAAATAGGGCTGGGGATGTGGCTCAGTGGCCGAGTGTCCCTGAGTTCAATCCCTGGTTCCAAAAAAAAAAAAGAATGCCCAGAGAGTTAGAATAATAAGGTTCAAAGGAAAAAGTGTCTCAAGAAGGAGGAAGTGATAGATACCACAGAAGTACAGTCAAGGACGTAGAGTTAGATTTGACTATGGGGAGGTAAGGTGGCCACCTTCCTCAGAGGAGTCATTTTGTGGAGGGCAGAGGCCAGGATGTGGAATGAGTGGGCCAGGGGGAAGCTGCAGATGGGGAGTGCTCAGTGACTCTTGGTTACGTTCAAAATGACTTCTATTGGGCCAGTGTTGAGTGACTGATTCCTTCTAAATGCTGGGCTGGATTTTGTACTTAATTCTCATCTCACCGCAGAAACTATGTCCAAGCAGGAAGATGGGCACGAAGGAGAGGAGAAAGGGTAGTTCCTGGAAGGGTAGCTTCTGGCTCCTCTACTTTCCTTTTTCAATGGGAGAAAGCTGAGTGGAATAAAAATGCTAAAGGGCTGCTTCTCAGGGAGCCCCTGGGCCTTGGATCTGTGGGCTTTCCTTCCCCTGAGCACAGAGAGCAGTGGTGGGGAAAAGCTCTCCACAGTGTTGCTCGGTTACTATAAGGAGGAGGTTCCAGAGAGCCTGTTCCATGAGAAAAGTCCAGAAATAAGGCTAAGGCAGAGTGTAGATAGTCAGAGGTGACGCAAAGTGAGGCATTCCCTGAGAGATGGCGCCCTGGTCCCACTGCCCTCTGGCTTTACCAGCCCAGCTCCTAAATGCAGTTTAGAAACGGGAGTGAAAAATAGACTCTGACTTGAGGGCCAGGCAGCGGCTGAGCAGCAGGAATCCTGAGGCCCATGAGGGTCCTTGGTGGGGCTCTGGGGAGGAGATCCAGGAAGGGGAATGCCCTGTGGTCTTTGATGGGCTTTTGATTTCCTCACCTTGGGCTTCTAGAACATACCGATTCAAAAGCCTGCATTTCCCCCAGTTGTTCTTGGAGCAGTCCTTAAAGTGGACTCCTCAGAGCTTGTTCTAGCCCACCCCTTTCTTCTAGAAATAATTCTTGGTGTTGAAAACTAGAGGAAAGGGAGCATGAGGAAAACAAAACAGACAAACAAAAAAACCCCAAGACAAGCTGTTTGGCCTTAAGCAACTCTCCATGTAGGAATTGGTAAGACTGTCAGAATTTTCCTGGGTAATGTTTTCAGAAGTCACAGAAGAAAAAGGTTATTTTAATTCAAAAGACTATCAAAGAATAAGTAAAGATGCCACAGATGCTTAGTCTTCTGCAGGCCTGAGAGTGCAGTCTGGGGACACCCTGCCTGCTCTTGCTGCCTGATTCCTAGCAGGGCTTCTTCACTCCCGGGTGGGCATCAGCACAAGGTGGGAATCAGATGGGTTGGGTCCATGACAAGTCCACTGCCAGACACAGCATACAGCCCACTTGAGTGAAAGCCCAGCAGGGAGAGAAAACAGACATGTTGAGAGGAATCTCATTAGCCAGCCACTCGGGAGGGGAGGCTGAGGCAGGAAGATCACAAGTTCAAGGAGAACCTGGGCAACTTAGATCCTGTCTCAAAAAGGGCTGAAGATATAGCTGAGTAGTAAAATACTCCTAGGTTCAGTCCTCGGTACTGTTGGGGGAATTGATGCAGTAAGTATATCGAAGGGCTGGGGCTTCCCAGGTAGGGGCTAAGCCAGGCAGGATTTCTGGAGAAGGCATCCCTGTGGTCAGCCGCTGAGTACAACACTGGGTGTTCCCAGCCCCTCCAAAGGTGAGGTGCCAGACTTAGGAAGTGTAGCCCCTTAACTGGCCCCAGGCTCAAAAGTACTAGGAGACCAACTCAGTACTCCTGCACTCCCTACTGACCTGATAGCATCTCTCTGATTACCTCCCATAACAGTTTGACTTTGCGGACACCATGGTCCACCAGGCCATCCACACCATCGAGTACTGCCTGGGATGCATCTCCAACACGGCCTCCTACCTCCGGCTCTGGGCGCTCAGCCTTGCTCATGCACGTGAGTGTTTCCCTCCCATCCAGAGCTGTGGGTTTCCCTTTCTGTGGGCACACCCTTAATTGAGCAAGGGTTTATCCAGCCTGGAAATCACAAAAAGGTTCTAGAATTATTCTGGCACCTAAATCCAAGGAGAATGAGTACAGATGGAAGGATCACCAGTTAGGCCAGTTTAGCTGTGCATGGTGATCCCACCAAACTGTAGGAATCCACAGGGCAAGGAACCCTCCAGGGAGGGATGGCAGAAGTAAGTACAAGGCCCACAGCCACCTCTTGTCAGACTGGACCAGACTTTGTGTCTCCCCACTTCCCAGAACTCTCCGAGGTGCTCTGGACCATGGTGATCCACATCGGCCTGAGTGTGAAGAGCTTAGCAGGAGGTCTGGCACTGTTTTTCATCTTTGCTGCTTTTGCCACGCTGACTGTGGCCATCCTGCTGATCATGGAGGGCCTCTCAGCCTTCCTTCACGCACTGCGGTTACACTGGTAAGGGGCAGGGGGTAGGGTGGGAACCTCCTTGTCTGCAGGGAGTGGACTGCTCTCCTGTGCAAAATCGAGAGTCTGTCTTCTAGGAAGTAGGAGCTGTCCCTTTGCTGGCTCTCATGGTATTACCCCAGTGCCTGCACTGAGCTTTGGAAAAAGACCACGGAAAAGCCTAGCTTATCTTTTCATGGGTTCTAGGGAGAGCTCCCTGGCAAGTGTCATCAGGTTCCTACCCCCCTGCCTTTAGCATTCTTCAGTGCTCTTGTGACTTACATAGCTACTAAAAGCTGGGTGGTGGCACTTACCTATAATCCCAGTGACTTGGGAGGCTGAGGGTTAAGGATCACAAGTTTGAGACCAACCTCCACAATTTATTGTTTTGTTTGTTGAGATACTGGGGATTGAATCCAAGACCTCTTGCATGCTAGGCAAGGGCACTACCACTGAGCTATATCCCAGCTTCAGCAATTTAGCAAGACCCTGACTCAAAGTAAAAAGGATTGGGGATGTAGCTCAGTGATAAAGTGCCCCTGGGTTAAAACCCCAGTATCACCACCTGTCCCCCACCTTGCCAAAAAGAAGTTGCTGGAGTTGGTATTCTCTGTGTGAGATTTTTTAGGTTTAGGTTTTGATTTTCTCTCTAGCACTAACTCTCCTGTCTTTAGAGCAGTAAAAGCAGCATTGGAATAGAGTCCTGGTTCAGGCAGGAGCTAGAGCACACTGTACCCCAGCCTTGTCCTTTGTCACTGTGCCAGGGCTGTGTGGGCAAGACGGTGGCCCAACAGCTTCCCCACAGTCAGGGGCTCCTGGCTGCATCATGTAGCTGGGTGCTCTAAAGCAGCTGCTTCAGAAAGACGACTTTGGGTTTTCTTGTTTGTTCTCTTTAAGGTACTGTGTGACTCTTAATGGCTCACCTGGAGAGAGTGAGCTCAGGTGTGGGAAGACTTGTTTGTGACTGGTGACCTCAATGAAGGTTGCCAGATTTAGCAAATAAAAATATAGGACACTGAGTTAAATGTGAATTTCAAATAAAGAATGAAGATTTTTTAGTGTATTTCCCAATGTGCATGGAAGACACTGATATTAAAAACTGGGCAACCTGTATTTTATCTGGTGGCCCAACTCCAACTCTTCCCTTTAGGTCTCCATTTCCTTCTTTCCTTTTTGGAGTCTCAAACCCTAGAGTCTCTGAAAGCTCTGAATCCTGTCCCCAGAGGAACACTCACCCCACCCCCACTGTTTTACAGGTGAGGGGACATAAAGTCGCTGAGCCTGCCTCAGTGATGTGGTGTGGTCTTAAGGCCAGAAGAGGATTTTGAATGTCTGTCATGTTCTCCTGGCCTGAGGAAATCTAGCCTCTGATGCCGAGGGGCCTCTTCTCGCTCCCCTTTGTCTTGGACTTTTCTCCTGACTGGGTTTCAGCCCAGCCTTCTCATGCTTTGTTGTGCTCAGTTATGGGGGAAGAAGCCAGGTTTTGGCTGGGACTACTCTTCCCTCAGAAGCTTCCCTGGGAGACTGCACTGTGTCAGCGCATGCCCTTCCCCTCCTGTGTGCCTCCTCCCCACCCAGTGCCTTGTTTACTTGGAGCCTGCGGGGTTGGGAGTGCTGGTGCTTCAGACCGCTGGCTTGGCTCCCGTTCTCAGCTTATCAGCGAACTCTCCCTGCCACACTTCCTCGGCTACTCCGGTGAGGGAACGTCTGAGTAACCAGCCTGTGGTGACTCACTTTTTCTTGCCTGCCCTCTTGGCCTCCTCCTTCCTTTCTTGTTCACTTCTCTGTCTCCTGAGCCCTGAGCTGAGGAGCAGTGACTACCCACCTTGATTCCAGGTCACGTGAAGGCTGATTACCTCCTCTCTGGGCAGGGTGAGGAGCCATCAAGGCCCTGGACAGATGGGCAAGACAGGCACACCATGTCACTTCTTATGAGGTGCCGTGGCACACACCTGTAATCCCAGTGACTCTGGAAGCAGAGGCAGGGGCATTGCAAGTTTGAAGCCAGCCTGGGCAACTAAGTAATACTCTGTCTCAGAATAAAAATTATAAAGAAGGGCTGGGGATATAGCTCAGTTGGTAGAGTGCCTGCCTTGCAAGCACAAGGCCCTGGGTTCAATCCCCAGCACCACAAAAAAAAAAAAAAAATTTAAAAAGAACTTGGGTTTTAGCTCAGTAGTAGAGAGCCCTGGGTTCAGTCACCAGTACCACAAAAAGAATGACTTTTTTCTCAGGCTCACATAACGGCCTTCAAGTGAAGGTGTCTTCCTGAAGAAGCCCAAGGAGGTGGGTGAGTGACAGGAGAGCAGGCGTCCGAGTCAGGCTGACTTGGGTTTGGATCCCAGCCCTACTACACTGGGCAGGTGCCCCTGAGCAGAGCACACCTCTCTGAACCTACCCTTCTCTCTGTGGAGAGACAGGACAATACCCATGTGACAAGGTTACAGTGAGCAAACAGGAAATAATGCCCATACCAAGCGTCTGGCACAGTCTTTAAACAAGTGTTCAGGTACAGATTGTGGCGACCCTGATGAATAATGGGATGCCTTGTAGAGAGGGCATCTGACGAGAGTCCCTCATAAAGAAACTATTTTTGGAGAGAGGGAAACCCCAAAGGGAGGCACATGATACCATCCGGATGCCCTTCAGACACTTTGCTAGGAGGAACAGCCTGCTGTACGTGTCGTAGTTTTATCTTTACTAGTTAATGTTGCTATACAAGAGAAAACTGTGAAAAACTCCTTTCTGAACTTTCAGAATCCCATCTTTGGAGGGGTGTCACCAGTGGCACTTTTGGGGCCCACTCCCAAAAAGTGAATGAAATTGGTGCTGGTGCGCCCTCTCCTGGCTGAATGTGAATGTGCGCCAAGGGTTCTTTGTCCAGGGCAGCAGGAGGAGCTCAGAGCTGTGGCCACTGATCAGAGGCAGAGTATTTGGTCCTGTGGAAAATGGCCACGGGGATCTCCCTGCTGGTTTTCCAGGTATCCAGCATAGGCATCTTTATATGTCTCATTTCATCTGTGGTGTTTCCTGATTTAAGGGCCACTCCCTTGCACAAAGTTCTTAGTCTTTTCAGTGGGAACAAGAGGAAAAAATATTTGATGTGATAACACGCAGCAGTGGTATAAGGTCATGAATTGTCATAAGAAGGTGGGTCGCATATTTTAAAACATTACCAGATTAAGTATTAATCTGCCAATTCCGTCTTAGTCGTATCTCTCTTTTCTTTCTGCCTACCATGCAAAGTGTGCTTGGCTTTCTTGTTCATCGTGGTTAGACATCATTTCTTCCTCAGAGAAGGCATAAGGCAGGGCTCTGATTATAGTTATAACTGACAGTTTTGCAGAAAGACTGTTGCCCTGTGGCCTCCCTTCCAAGGAAGCTGATCCCTCAATATCTAGCAGATTCTACATTTGTCTAAATGTGCACACTTGTGCAATCACAAATTTGTTGATGGTTAATGGGGCAGAAATAGGAAGCGGTTTGTCATGAGGAATGCAGTGTTGCCACAGCCTGACAACATGGAGTGTTTGAGAGAGAGGCAGCCCCAGGAGAAGTAAGAACCCCTGGAATGTGGTTCCAGGCTGACATTTGGACCATCAGATAGGACATCAGACTGAACTGCTCAGAGAGTGAGGAGACAGAAAAGCAGTTCAGCCTAGACTGACTTTCAAAACTGCCTTTCCTCAGTACACCTCTCCAGAAAAGGAAGGGACCCCAGAACCCCTTCCTTCTTCACCCAGTCAAGGAAAAAGGTTTTCTGTTCCATGGCAGGAGTGATCTCTTTTGGTCTCCCATTGAGTCCCTATGGGTCACTGGGTGGCCTTTGCCAACTGTGGGAGCTGGAAGCCATGACAGAGGAACCTGTCAGACTTCACAAGGCTCTCCTCATAGCAGTTTGGATTCTGGAGGTGCGTTTTAGTGGCTCAGGTATGGCAGGGCCAGGGAGACTCCCTGAGTCGAGCAGTGCAGTGGCCTATAAAGAGCTTTCAGAGCGGCCAGGAGGCCCTGCTCGTCCCAGAAGAGGACTTCATGTGTGTACTTTTTCAGGAAGCACACTCTTCCCTGGTTCAGGGGAAGAGGGTGGGGAGACTGGCAGGGATTTCCAGATTAGTGCTGGGATCTTAGAGTAAGGACCACTGGGGAGAAAGGTGAAGTCAGATGAACCTAGGCAGACTCAAGACATTGCGCTGAGAATGCAGCTCAGAGGTAGACTGCTTGGCTAGCATGTGTGGGGCCCTGCATTTGATCCCCAGCAGTAGGGAAGAAAAAGCAGAAGCAAAAACAAACAAAACAAAGATGTTCCTGTTTGTGGCCACCCCAAGTCTCCAGCCTCAAGTACAGGCTGGTGGGAGGGGCAGTATCAGGTAGTGTCAAAGGAACCCTCTGTCTGTCCACACATCAGAATTATTGCTGCATCCCAGGCATGTGTCCCCTGTTACACCCCAGTGGATCCATGAGGTAAGTAGAAGTGAACCAAGAGAAGGATGGTACCCTATGGCCATCTGAAAGCAAAGCACCTGCTCCATTTGCCTTGTTTGGAAATTAGAATTGTGTGATAGCCAGCCAGGGGTCAAGGTTCTGAATGCCTCACTAGAATTCAGGGGCAGCATACCCCGCCAAGGCTAACAGTTGCCCCTAGGTCTTGATCTGGGACCCTGTGGCATGACTGGTTCACTATCTAGCTATCAATTTTCAAATGAAAAGGGGACATATAATTCCACTTTCAGTTGTTTGAAAATACCCTTGCTAAGCCAGGTGTGGTGGCACATTGCCTGTAATCCTAGTGACTCTGGAGACTGAGGCAGGAGGATGCAAGTTTGAGACCAGCCTAGGCAACTTAGAAAGACTGTTTCACAATAAATTTATTTAAAAGTCCAGGGGATGTAGTTCAGGGGTGAGGCACCCCTGGGTTCGATCCCCAGCACCACACATACACACACACACCCCTTGTTATATGCAAACAATCACAGGTTACCCCACATGAAGCATTTAGACCCAACAGAGTGAGAAGCAGGAAGCTACCAACTCCCCACCATAAGCCCCCAAAGGCAGCCTTAGTAGCTAGAACTTGCAGGAGGAATTTGACGATGGGGTGATCCAGGTTCTTATTTGGAGCTGCTCTTATAGCAACCCTGTGACTAACTTCACTTCAAAGAATCGTTCCATTCCCTCCTGGATCCTGTTTCCCTGGAGGAATGGGCTGGCTCAAGTGTCTAGGCCAGGGAGGCTTTGGGACCTTGGCCCAGCTCCTCGGAATGTAGGAGTGGAGGGACGAAGCAGTGCTCACTCCCACACATAAAGTTCTGCTTCACTCTTCTCCCAGGGGGTGGAGCTCACAGCTGCCACTTGGTGTCCTCAGCCAGTACCCCAGGGCCAAAGGGACCTCTGGGGACCCTTCAGTGCTGCTGGCCATCTCCCACCCCATCACTAATTCCTGCTTTCTTGGCTTGGAGGTCAGAGGGCAAGCAAGGGAACTAAAGGATTCTTAAGGCTTTAAAGTTTCTTGAAGCCTTTGTCCTGCACCCTCATGTCACCTGTCCCCTGCAGCCTCCGTCCCCATGCCTGCCTGTTCTTGCAGGGTTATGGTGTCCCAAGGGTCACAGAGCACCCAGTGGAAACTATGCCTGAGGGCAGCTCTCCTTGGCTTTTTTATCCTCTGAATCATGCATTTTTCTGCCCATATTTGGTGGTGGTTTGGCTGCTGGGCAGCCCTCCAGGGCGAGTGCAGGAGGAAGCAAGCCAGGCAGCCCTGCTCCCACTTCTTCCTGCCCCTCTGAGTTTGAAAGGGCCCCAAGGAGAGCTGCAGGAATGGTCGCCTGCCTGGGAAGGGAGTTCAGACCCTGTTTTTCCTTCTGGTCCCCAGAGAAGAATTTTTTCTCAGATGTTTTTGTGGTTGGAGAATATTTTTGCCATTGCTTTGAGAAGACTTCCCCTCCTAACTTCCCCGCTTTCCTGGGAATTTCCTCCCCCAAACTAAAAGCCTTCAGCATTCACTCGAAAGCCCCCCCTTCTCCTTCCTCCTCCTGAGAAAAGGAACAAACAAGAACAGTGGTGTTGGCCCAGGGTCCCTTCGAGGTGGGCTATGTAAGCCCTTGCCAGGAAGGCAGTTCGGGGGGCTCTTCTTCGAGAACTTCAGTTCTGTTAGACTCAAGCCAACTTGATGCTTTTTGCATGTGGCTCTCTCTACAAAGAGTTCTGCATAAACACCCTCTGGACAAAGCAAGAAAAGGAACTGAGGAGCTCCCTGTCCACTCATCCTATATTGAGTTCTTACTGAGGGCAAGTCTGGGCTTTTTATTTATTTATTTTATTTTTTTATTATTATTTCTTTTTGTGTGTGTGTGGTGCTGGGGATTGAACCCAGGGCCTTGTGCTTGCAAGGCAAGCACTTTACCAACTGAGCTATATCCCCAGCCCTGGGCTTTTTAAAAGTGATTTCTGGACTATGGGAAGTGGACTGAGAACAGAGCTTTCACAAGTGCATGCAGAAATGTGAGGCCTGGAGGAAGGTAGGCACAGCACATCTCTCTGGGTCTACTGGGAAGTCCCAGAAAGCTTCAAAAGGTTTCTGTGGGCCAGGCATTGTGGTGTACCCCTGTTGTTCCAGTTAATTGGGGAGGCTGAGACAAGAGGATTGCTTGGAGGCCAGCCTGGGCGCTATAGCAAGACCTTGTCTCAAAAGAAAAAAAAAAGTTTTTGTGGGTGACAACTGTCCTTTTCCCTCTTTCCAGGATCGAGTTCCAGAATAAATTCTACAGTGGGACCGGTTTCAAGTTCCTACCCTTCTCCTTTGAACACATTCGGGAAGGGAAGTTTGATGAGTAAGCCCCTGGTGGGGCCTTGTGCCCAGGTCCCCTCCCTGCCTCCTTCCATTAGCTGTGCTCCTTTTGCATGTTGGTTGTGATTCCTGGATACCAGGGCACTTGTGTCACCCCTGCCATCACCTTCCCCAGCTGTCATTAAGAGATGACCCCCCCCACCCCTGGGTCTCTCACCACCCAGCTGTGTGTGTAGGGTACAGATTTTTTAGAGAAGTTGGGCTCTTGCTGTCACTCATAATGCACTGGGCACCAGCATTTAACTCCCAGCCTCCAGCCAGCCGGAGACTGCTCTCTTCCGCCCCCTGGTGGTGAATTTATTTGTGCAGCCATGCCATGCTCTGATCGCTGGGCTTCAGAATGGAAGAGCAGCCATGCCACTGGCATCTGGACTTTGAGTCCCCCACTTCTGCAAATGGAGTTACTGGCTAGGGATTGGAGGGGCATACCACAGTTCTCTTCCAGAGGGAATGCTCTAACACGACCTACTCAGATTAGCAGGAGTGAATCCAGGAAAACGTTTTGTTCTTTGCCACCCCACTTCAATGCTTTTTAATCAGGAATTCAGCTGGACTTATCTGGCCATTGTGAGTGGCTTCTCTTTGATATCCTCAAGGGTCTCAGGATACCCAACAGCACCTTCCTAACTCCCATGCTACATTCCCACCCCACCCAGCATAACATAGCACAGCTGGGAGTGCACAGGACAGAGGTCCTGGTCAGCTCACCAGCAGGCTTCCCTCCCTTGGACTGGCTACTGCCCAGCAGCACATCTCAGGGCAGAGGGTTCAAATTCAAGCTCTTTCCTGGTGAATACCCTGAGACCTTCCCTACCCCTTGATCATGATGTCTTGAGGTTCTGTCTACAGGCCTGCCTGCTCTGCCCAGTGGCGCTCCCTCCCACTTCCACAGTGACCCCAGGTCTCAGGAGTGGAGGGGAGTGGAGGCCTGGCAGGGAAGGTCAGCATCATTTACAGTTTGTTGATTGGAGGTGACTGGCAGGGCTGCCAGTAAAAGCTGCACAGCCATGCCAAGGAGCCACACCTGTCACCCCTGCACACCCCTGGGCTGTGGATCTTAGGGACTTCTAATCATGTGCTGGCACAGCAGCCCTGGCTGCTCTAGCTAAATTCATGCCCACAACCTTCACGGTAGAGGTAATGCCCTGAAGCAGCCATGCCCAGCCCTCCTCCCACCCTGGCGTTTCTGAGTGAGCCGAGAGCTGCTTGCACACTCTTCTAGGCTGGGCTGACCCTGGATGTGGGCCTTTCTGCCCCAGCTTCTCCGTGCGCTGGCCTGTTATGACCTGATGTAGACCTTGTAGAAAGCCCCACCCTTCTCGTGCCCTGGTTCGCGTGGTGATCTTTGTTCTGTGTACAGTGGGGTTTGAAGCAGAGTTCTTTGTCAGCGAAGCCTACCCGAGGCACCTCTGTTTACATTCCTTTGCTGAATAAAGTGTGTTTGACTCTCCCAAAGAGGCTGCCTGTGTCTATGCTCACAGCTCCTGTGTCACTCTGGGCTCAGCCCTTGAGTCCATTTGGTGCCCCCCATACTCCACATCCTGCCAGCAGAGGCCACAGCTGCCATGGCCCTGGCTGCGCAGTGACTTTGGTAATTCTCACTTTACCTCAAGTTTCCCAGGCGCCTGCCCACTCAGATGGGCCAAGGCAGCTTTGCATACACTGCAAGTGGCATAGAGGGGACAGGGAAGCCTGTGTTCATCTTTTCTTCCCTCGCTGCACATTCTAACAGGATGGAGAGGAGAGGGGCCTGGGCATCTGACCTCCCTCTTCTCCGTGTGCTCTCCGGGGTCAGTGGCCTGGCTATTTTGAGCCCTGGTGCTCTTGGCCTTGGTGTAAGTGGAGGCTCTGCATGGGTTCCTCAGGGAAGCTGGAGAATGTGAAGTGCTGAGGTAGCAGGCCGCAGGCCAGGAGCCGGCAGAACCTTGCAGGGAGCCCCTGGGCAGGGTGGGCCCTTCTCCCCTCCTAACTTGCCCTGTGTCCGTGCTGTTTACACATTCTTCCTCCTCATTCCTCCAGGCCAGGGACTGCACAAAATGTGAGCAGCAGTCTGCTCGGGGACTGGTGGGGAGGGACTGGGACACCCTGTTCATTTTTGTTCCTTATCTCACCCTAGCCAGAACCTTTACTCCCCACTAGCAGTGCATTTGCCTCTCAAGTAGGCCCTGGGGTGTTCCACCCCCACCAGGCTCATCAAATAAAGGGTTTAGAAAGAAAATTCTGGTCGGTGAGCTCTTTTAGCCTGTGCTCTGTTACTGATTCAAAAAAGCCTTATCAGAATAGACATTTAAAATCAATGAAATGGAATTGAGAGTCCAAGAATAAATCTCAACATTTATGGTCAGGTAATTTTTGCCAAAGGGACTAAGATAATTCAATAAAGGTTTGTTTTTTAACAAGTGGTGCTGGTACTGGGTATTCACATACAAAGGAACAAATTTGCATTGCTACTCCATACTATACAAAAATGAACCCAAAATACAGTTAAATGTAAGAGTTATAACCATAATGCCGGGACTGGGGTTGTGACTCAGTGGTAGAGCACTTGCCTGGCACACATGAGGCACTGGGTTTGATCCTCAGCACCACATATAAAGAAAACAAAGGTATTGTGTCCAACTACAACTAAGAAAAAAAAATTTTAACAAAACAACATAATGCCCTGAGAGGAAATCATAGGAGCACATCTTGGTGACCCTGAGTTCAGCATTGATTTTTAGATAGAACACCCAAAGCACAAGTAACAAGATAAAAATGTAGATGTGCTTTAAAGATCAGAATCAAGAAACTGGAAAGAACAGCAGGTATGGTGGTGCACCCCTCTAATTCTAGGAGACTGAGGCAGGATTGCAAGTTCATGGCCAGCCTGGGCAGTTTAGCAAGACTATCTCAAAATAAAAATTAAGTCACACTTTTCAAAAAGGGCCGGGGGGCAGTGTCTACCACTTGCCTAGCATGTGCAAAGCCCTGAGTTCAATCACTAGTTAGAAGAAAATAAGTATTTGCCTCAAATCATATATATGGTAAGGGACTTGGAATGCATAAACAACTCTTCCAAGATTAAAGACTTTCCCCTCCTTGGATGTACTGGGGATTGAACCCAGGGGTGCTTTACCACTGAGTTACATCTCTAGCTCCTTTTATTATTTAAAAATTTTTAGTTATTTATTTTGGTACTAGGGATTGAACGCGGGGATACTCCACCACTGAGCCACATCCCCAGCCCTATTTTTTTTTTTTTTTGTATTTTATTTAAAGACAGGTTCTCACTGAGATGCTTGGCACCTTGTTTTTGCAGAGGTTGGCTTTGAACTTGTGATCTTCCTGCCTCAGCCTCCTGAGCTGCTGGGATTACAGGCGTGTGTCACTGCTCCCGGATGTTTATTTATAAGAAAGGGTCTTGCCCAGGTTGGACTCAAACTGCAAACCTGGTGATCTCCTACCTCACCCTCCCAAGTAGCTGGGATTATAGTCATGGGCCAGTGTGCTTAAAGACAATTTTTTAAAACAGGTAAAGGAGCCGGACATGGTGGTACACGCCTGTAATCCCAGCACTTGGGAGGCTAAGGCAGGAGGATCGCGAGTTCAAAGCCAGCCTCAGCAACTTAGTGAGGCCCTAAGCAACTCAGTGAGACCCTGTCTCTAAATAAAATACAAAATAGGGCTGGGGATGTGGTTCAGTGATGGAGTGCCCCTGGGTGCAATCCCCAGTACCAAAAAAAAAACAAAAAACAAACAAACGCGTAAAGGATTTGAAGAGACATTTCTTCAAATAAACTATTTCAATAGTCAAAAAGATGCTCAACATCTTTTCATGGGTTTATTTCAAATCAAATGTACATCAAATGCAATCAAAATGAGATACCATAGCACATCCACTGAAAAGAAAGACAATTCCAAGTGTTGGTGAGAAGTTGGACCCTAGCTCACTACTGATGGGAATGTGGAATGAAGCAGCTACTTTGGAAAGCAGTCTGGCAGTTCCTCAAAATGCTAAACACAGGCCAGGCATGTAGCATATACCTGTAATCCCAGTGATTCTGGAAGCTGAGGCAATTTAGCAAGACCCTGTCTCAAAAAATGAAGGACTGGGGACATAGCTCAGTGGTAGAACACCCATGGTTCAATCCCAAGTGCCACACACACACCAAAACAGTGTTGGGGAGACTGCAATTAAGGTCTGTTTTGGGGGATGATGAAAATATAGTTAGCCTAAGATGATTGTTACACAATTCTAAAACCACTTTATTGTATATTTTAAATTGCTAAAGTTTTTCGTATGTAATCTCAACAAAGTGGGAGGTAGAGAGGTTCAGGGTTTCCCTGGAAAGAAATTCCTCTCTTGTCTGACTGATAAAGAACTGGGGGGGAAGCATACCCAATTGGTCCTTGACAGGGCTGAGTTCTCAGAATATAGTGGCCTTGGACTGTTTCCAGAGCAGCCAGCTAAAGATGGGCTGACCATGAGCTGAGTTTCAATCTGTAGAAAGGCCCAGAATCTTGGGTGGGGGTAGAGAATAGGATGGCTCTATTGATCCTGAATTTCCCTGTGGTACTGGGAACTGAACCCAGGGCCTCATGGATGCTAGACAAGCATTCTACTGCTCAACTACATCTCCAGTCCCCACTGCTCCTGATTTAAGGACTATGCCCTTTTCCTTGACCCCCTTCTTGTATAATCCCTGAACCCTAGACATCTGAGCCTGTACCCCTGTTCAGGAAATACCCTACAACTGAGGCCTTAGAATCATGGTAGGATAGGGTCGCCATGGGCCTGCTGGACTTGGGGGAGTCTCAACCATGATAGAGATGAGGGACAATTGCATCACCACCTTCACTGAGCGGGACTGCACATTTTACCCCCCAGGAGCTCCGGGTAGAAGGCATGTAGTATGGGAGTGCAAAGTTTGCTGACAGCCTCTGCCCTCCAGGGAGTGCACCCCTCCCCAGCCTCTCAGCCCCCCAAAGCATGTCTTAAGTGTGGACTGCCCCCTGGTGGCCAGACAGGGGAGGACTCATTCTTCAGGCCAAGTGGGCTGGGCAAGTAACTGGATTGGCAAAGGCAGAGGAAGAAGCTATCCTGAGACCATTCTGAGGTTTGTGGGCAGAGCAAGAGGCTGGCCTGGAGCAAAAGACAGATGAATGGAGAGCAAGAAGGGACCCCAGCCAACTTGCTTCACATTAATTGAAAGAGTAATAAAATGTATCATATGGTAAAAGGCTCAAACAGTACAAAAGGCCCTATTATAAATAAACAAGTCTTCCACCCTCAGTGTCCAGGTACCCCAGTCCCCTCCTTTTAAAAAATATTTTTAATTGTAGATGGACACAATACTTTTTATTTATTTATTTTTATGTGGTGCTGAGGATTAAACCCAGTGCCTCACATGTGCTAGACAAGCGCTCTACCACTGAACCACAACCCCAGCCCCCCCAACACTTTTTATAGTGCTTTTTGGGTTTAAACACAAATTGTAGTGTACTACACTCACTAGTTTGACCTTTTTTGTGGGGAGCAGGGTGCTCACTGTTACTCAGGCTGGTCTGGGACTCGTAGGTTCAAGGGATCCTCCTGCCTCTGCCTCCCAAGTAGATGTGACTACAGGGGCACACCACACCCAGCTTGAATTAATATGTATTTATACACACACACACACACACATATATATTTGGTATTAGGGGTTGAACCCAGGGGCGTTTACCACTGAGCTATATCCCCAGTCCTTTTTATTTTTTTGAGATGGCGTCTGGCTGAATTGCTGAAGCTGGCCTGGAACTTGTGATCCTCCTGCCTCAGCTTCCCAAGTTGTTAGAATTGCAGATGTGGGCGCCCACATCCCACCTTTTAAAAATATATTTTGTAGGCTGGGCATGGTGGTGCACGCCTGTAATCCAAGTGACTTGGGAGGCTGAGTCAGGAGGATCGCGAGTTCAAAGCCAGCCTCAGCAACTTAGCGAGTCCCTAAGCAACTCAGTGAGACCCTGTCTCTAAATAAAATACAAAATAGGGCTGGGGATGTGGCTCAGTGGCTGAGTGTCCCTGAGTTCAATCCCTGGTTCAAAAAAAAAAAATATATATATATATATATATTGTAGAACATTCTGAACCAGCACATGTTGTTGGGGAAGAAAGGAAAGGTGTGATACCTTTCCTTGCCCATGAGAAAGGTCATGGCCAACAACCCTACCTATAACAAAAGACATTAATAAAAGAAAAGCAGAGCTAATTTATTTAATCAAAGTTTTATGTGACACATGCATCTTCAGAAATAAAGACTCAGGAAGAACTGGCCCATTTTTATGTGACTGAACAAAAGAGTCTGACCTAATAGTAAGAGACTGAAAAGGGAAACTCAGCAAGATCTGTCAAGATTCTTGGCCTGTGTAGCATTCCTTTCTCCTGGTACAGAGCAACACCCTCTCTGGAAGAAGATCTTATCACCTATTAGCGGACATTATAGATAAATTACATTGTATATAATTTTTCTATGGCCAGCTCTTACACAGAAAACAAAGGGAAGACCACTAGGTGTAGTGGTGCATGCCTGTAATCCCAGGGACTCAGAAAGTTGGGGCAGGAGGATAAGTTTGAGGTCAGTCTGGACAACTTAGCAAGATCCTGTCTCAATTTTTTTTTTTTTTTAAGGGTTGGATGTAGCTCAGTGATAGGGTGCCCTTGGGTTTAATCCCTAGTACCACAAAAAAAGAAAGAAAAAAAAAGGAAGAAAGAAAAAAGAAAATAAGTCAGGGGAAAGAGTAATAATTCTAGGTTTTATGGCTGGCTTTAGGGGCAATGGGTTTCAGTTTCTATGACCCACTGTGGGGAGGAGCTTCCCCTGCCTTGGTGGGGAAAGGGGAGCAGGAGAAGAAGGGCAGGAGATGAAAAAAAAAAAGACTTTCTGCACTGCAAAAAAATAAAGAGAACAAAAAGAAAGAGCCTTTCCTTCTGAGGCCCTTCCAATGTCCTTTAGTTCAAAGTACTCAGTGCACTAAATCACCATATTTTGGGGTATCATTTTCTGAGCCTCATCAACATCTTCCTTTTTTTCCTCTTCAAGAAAATGCTTAATATTTTATCCTATCCATATATCTTAATCTTTTCAGTCAGCCCTCTATTAAAGCGTTCCCAACCTGGCCAGGGGTGGTGACAAGAGACACTCCTAATCCAGCAACCATGGACTTAGGCTCTGAAAGTGTTACCCAACACCCTGGATGGTGGCCCCAATCTGCTGCCCCAGCCAGCCAACCCCCTACCACCTGGCTGAATCCAGACCTGTCAGGCACACAGTCTGACAGTAGACCAGCAGCCCAATCCCCACCCCACCATCCATGTGTTCCCTAAGATCCAGAAATGCTGGTGAAACAGAACCTGAAGACTCGAGTCTAACAAACCTCACCCAGAGGACTTCGGATAGAGCTCACAGCTCAGTTGGTAGAGTGCTTGCCTTGCAAGCACAGGCCCTGGGTTCTATCCCCAGCACCACAAACAAACAAACAAACAAACACCTCACCAGAGCCAAGGAGGATTGGAACGGGGAACTGAGAATGGCCTACAGAGAAGGCTCAGGGGCAGTCTTGGAGCTTTTCCCTGGGGAAGACAGGAAACTTCCAGATACTGGCAAATGAGTGGGAGCAGGGGCCACACCTATAGGAGCTGCTTGCTGAGCCAGGAACAGAGTAGGGGCATTGCAACTTGTGTTTGCAAAGAGGAGGAGGCAGACTCTCCTTTCAGGATCCTCTGCACTATATAACCCATCTCAGACCACTTTCCTGTCCCTAGACTCCTCCACTCATGATGACAATTTGAAAAATTAATTACGACTCCGAGAACACTCAGCACCCTTTTAGAAAAAGCAGTCTTTCCCAAGAGCCCACCACACCCTGTCCCACACAGCCAGTCAAACCCTTCCCCTCCAGATAGGCAGTCTGAGAAGCTGTGCTGCCCAGGGAGTGGTAGCCAGAACCCTGTTCTAGGGTCAGGAGTTCCTTGTTCGAGTCCCAGAGCTGTTCTGCCACTGTTACAGGGAGGGGTCCACTGGGAAACTGAGGCAGCACAGAGACACACCCCCCGCTTCAAATCCAGATTCTTGCAATTAGTTCAGAGTTTTCAGACATGTTACTCAGAGTAACAAGCATGAATTCATTAGAAGGGACAGGAAAGGGGCAACGGGGACACTCTCAAGGGAGAGAATGGGTCCCCTTGGAGAAGAGAGGGGATAGTGTGTTCCTCCTGCCCTCCAGTTTTATTGGAGACTCCTGCCTAGATACTTTTTTTTTTTTTAATTTTGGTTTTGGGGGTTGAACCCAGAGGGGCTTTACCACTGAGCCATATCCCCAGCCCTTTTTATTTTTATTTTGAGATAGGGTCTCACTAAGTTGCAGAAGCCCTTGCTAAATTGCTGAGGCTGACCTCAAACTTGTATCTTCCTGCCTCAGTCTCCAGGGATGCTGGGATTACAGGCATAGGCCATCACACCCAGTTTAGATACAACTCTTGACTTCTGACTTACAGCAGGATGACATCAGACTTTCAAGTCCCCACTGCCAAGACAACATGGGTCACTGCTGACCAATTCGAATTGGAGCCTGTTCTTAACAGATTTTATGGTTGGGGAAATTATCCTTATCTCCCTGAGTTCTGGAATCTGGTCTGTGTAAATCACGAGTCCCCCCACTTAAGGGAAACTTGTGTTCCTCTTAATAGCATTATTCAGGCTTACATCTCTCCTGCAGATAACAGTACCATTGCCACACCCAGTTAAATTTGTGTGTGTGTGTGTGGTTCTAAGGATTGAACCCAGGGCCTTGTGCATGAGGCAAGCAAGGCAAGCACTCTACCAACTGAGCTACATCCCCAGCCCTACATTTTTTTTTTTTTAAGTGAAAGCATGTGGGGGTCAGCACAGTGGGGCCCATCCCCCCTACCCCATACCTAGGCTTGAACCCAGGGCACTTAACCACTGAGCCACATCCCCAGCCCTGTTTTATTTTGAAACAGGGTCTCACTAAGTTGCTGAGGCTGGTTTTGAACTTGTGATCCTCCTGCCCTAGTCTTCCAAATTGCTGGGATTATAGGTGTGCACCACCATGCCTGGCTGGTGGGTCCTTTACAGCTATTTCCTTAACCTCATGTTCCCTTGTCTCAGGTCTGTCTGTTCCCTGTCACTACTGCTTAGGGATCTTGCCCAAGTCACTTCCTCTGGCCCTCAGATTCCCAATCTGTAGAAAGAAGACAATTCTGTGCTGCTGCCACTTTTTATTATTTTTCCAATATTGGGGATGGAACCCAGATGTGACCTCCCACTGAGCTACATCCCTAGCCCTACTAATGTTTGAGACAGGGACTCACTAAATTGCAATCCTCCTGCCTCAGCCCCAGGAAGAGCTGGGATTACAGGTGTGTGCCACTGTGTCTGCTGTTGCTGCCCTTTGAGGGTCAGATGGAGTGCCCGCCCATGTCCACCACCCCCTGCTGCAGGCTATCCCTCCAACCATCTGACCTTTTAGTTCCTCACATTCACTAAGTTAATTCCCTGGTACCTTTCCCTTTCTCTATGCATCTCTCTCCATGGAAGGCTTTTCTTTACCTCTTCTAGACAAGTTCTACTCATGCTTGGGTTTCAGATTAAACGTGGCTGCCTTTTGGAAGACTTAGGCAAGGTTCCCCTGCACTTCTTTATAGCATCATAACTATAATGGAAATCCTAATATAAACACTGTATCCAGGTCTTCCCCAGGTAAGGATGGTGGGGACCATCTATTACTTTGCCAGTAGCCTAGCAACTCTGGCAGTGCCTAATACAAAATAAACTCCAGCGGGGCACAGTGGCGTAGTAATCCCAGCGGCTTGGAAGGCTGAGGCAGGAGGATCCCAAGTTCAAAGGCAGTCTCAGCAACTTAGCGAGACCCTCTCTCAAAACAAAAAATTTTAAAACGGGCTAGCGTTGTGGCTCGGTGTTTACGGGTCCTGGGTTCTATCTATCACTAGTATGTATACATAAATAAATAAAAAATAAACTCCAAGTTCATATTTATTGAGTAGGAGGGGAACGGGGTATGTAACTCAATGGAAAAGCGCCTGCTTGTCAAGCATGCGTGAAGCCCTGGTTTCATTTCCCAACTCTACCCCGCCCCCACTTTTGTTTATTTATTTTGGGACATGGTCTAAATTGCCCAGGCTGGCCTTGAACTTTCGATCCTTCTGCTTCAATCTCGCGAGTAGGCGTGAGCCACGGAGCACGTCCCCGACCCCCATTTTCTTTCCTTTTTAATGGGTTGTTGGCTGGACGGAAGGAAAATGATTTGCCTGGGAACTCGTGGTGTACCTGAAGGCGCTTGGGGAAGGGCAATGCGCCCCATGCGGCCCTGGGTGTCTGATCGAGTCACGCGCTCCCGCTCCGCGTGTAGTCAGAAGACACTCTCAGGCTTGGGTCTGGGCCCGGAAGCTGAGTCTCCCGGCAGCGAGCCGGAGTTCCAGCCCAAGTTCCACGTGGCCGGAGGCCCACAGCTGATTGGACATTAGCTGTTCCGCTCCCTTGGTCCCGAGCCCGGATTGGTTGTTGGCTGGGCGCCGCCATGCTAGGACCATGGAGGCCGCTACGGTGGCCGCAGCTCTGGGGTTCCTGCTCCTGGCAGGGGTTGGGGGCTCCTCTGTCGATGAGGCCCGGGAGGAGGCGGTCGTGCGGGCGCTGGTGGTCCGGCTGCTGGGGCCCGGGCCGGCGGCCGATTTCTCGGTGTCTGTGGAGCGCGCCCTGGCGACCGAGTCGGGCTTGGACACCTACCGCCTGAGCGGCGGCGGCGGAGCGCGCGTGCGGGTGCGCGGCTCCACGGGCGTGGCGGCCGCCGCGGGGCTGCACCGCTACCTGCGCGACTTCTGCGGCTGCCAGGTGGCCTGGTCCGGTTCTCAGCTGCACCTACCGCAGCCGCTGCCTGTGGTGCCGGAAGAGCTGGCTGAGACCACGCCCAACAGGTATGGGTCCCGACCGCTCCGGGGCAGCTGCCTCCAGCCTCCAGCCAGCCCTGGGGACGCCCACCCTTCGTTGATGTCCCGCCACACTTCAGCAATGAGCTGGAGCTGCAGAAACCTGAAAGCCTGGGAAGCAATTGCTGGGCTTAGGGTCCAGTACTTTGCCTTGAAATTCTAGCTTCGCCTTTAACAGCTATGCTTCTTAAGTCCGCCTCTCGGAGCCTCAGCTGGCCCGTCTGTAAAATGAAAACAATGACGTCTGCCGAGCAATGTTTGTTGACGGTTTGCATCTGATGGTGCATGATTGCGATGGGCAAGTTTTATTTCATTCCTTCCCTACCCTCTATTTGAAGATGCTGACTGAGGAATGACGTCCACTCTGGTGCTCACAGGCCTCTATTCTAGCTCTTGCTACACTGCATGAAGGTGATGCGTTCACATCTGCCTCCCCCTCAGACTGTGGGGCAGGGAGCCCCCTTCCTGAAATGGGACCCCCTCACACTTCCTAGTCGAGAACCAACTTTGCAATATAGCTACTCTAGCTGGGGCTCTGAAAGTATTGAATAGAAATGGAATATGCTCTCACAAATATCTGCCAGGCTAAAGGGCTCTGGGGGAGTATTGGGAGTTGGTGGGTAGGCACCTCAGAAACAACTACCCAAGCCTCAGCTCCACCTGGGGTGGATCCCAGAAAGAAGCAGAAGAGGGGCCGTGTTTGGAACCCCTCCCCAACTCTATTAGGTGGTAGGGGAGTTATTCCAGAGTCCCGCTATCTCTGAGTTCTTCCAGGTGATGGACACTCAGGGATGGGAAGCATCTTCTCTGCCCCTAGTGACATGCTTAACTCCTGCCTCCACCTGCAGGTACCGCTATTACCAGAATGTGTGCACACAAAGCTACTCCTTCGTGTGGTGGGACTGGGCCCGCTGGGAGAAAGAGATTGACTGGATGGCGCTGAATGGCATCAACCTGGCGCTGGCCTGGAGTGGCCAGGAGGCCATCTGGCAGCGGGTGCGTGTCCACTTAGCCCCTCCACACTCCACTGCCCACTGCATGTCCCCCAGTTGTGTCTGTCTGCCCCTGGCCAACAGTGTCAGGCATACATAGAATAGGGGCTCCAGAAATGTTAGTGGAATGCATGATAGATCTGGATCTCAGAAATTGAGGCCTTCATTCCTGAGATGGACACATCTACATGCTTACCCTAGGCGACCCCAACATCATGCTAAAACAGTTGAAGAACCCAGGGCTTCTCTCCTCTAACCCCCAAACCAGACCAATCTTCTGATCCTGTAGATTCTCCCATATTAGCAGTCTTGATCTGCCTCCCTGGGAACCTCCTAGTGCTTTGGCTCTTTGCCCTTCCATCCGGCCAACTTTGCTCCATGAAGCCTTTTAAGACTCCTCCCTGGTTTGGGGAAAACCCCTTTGTGTCCCATCTCCCTACACATATACCGAAGATGACAGCTTAGTGAACTCACAGATCTATTTCCCCTGGACTGTGGTCCAGTTTTGTCTTAGTAGCTGTAGCTTCCAGCACAAAGAAGCAACGAGTGAATGTTTGTTGAATGAATCAGTTGGCAAATGTCGATGAATATATTTCTATGTGTAGGGATCTCCCTCTTCCCCAGGTGTACCTGGCCTTGGGCCTGACCCAATCAGAAATCGATGACTACTTCACTGGTCCTGCCTTCCTGGCCTGGGGGCGCATGGGCAACCTGCATACCTGGGGTGGCCCCCTGTCCCGCTTCTGGCACCTCAAGCAGATTTACCTACAGGTAAAAGAATGGGAAAGGGAAGGGCAGAATGGTGCTAAGGTCACAGGCCTAGGGAGGGTGTGGTATTTGACCAGCCTAAGGACTCTTAACCAGATCACAGTGACTGTGTCCTGAGTGAGTGAGGGACCCCCATGGGGCTGCAGAGGTCAAGCTTACCAGCCCCCCTCCTGTTTCTCCCAGCATCGGATCCTGGACCGGATGCGCTCGTTTGGCATGATCCCCGTGTTACCTGCATTCGCAGGGCACGTCCCCAAGGCTCTCACCAGGTGAGGCTTTCCCTCACTCCCTATGCAGCTCAAGGAGGGAGTTTTCTCTTTTGTTAAAACATGACTTAAACACAAGCTATGCATGTAGGCCTGGGTTTGATTCCTGCTACCAACTAACCATATGACCTTGGACAAATTATCATGACTCCCCTGTGCCTTAGTTTCCTCACTTGTAAATGGGATCCTTACCTACTTTACCATCAGGGTTTGGGTGTGAATATGACCTGACAGAATGTTAGTAAGCAGCTGCTCTTATGAGTGTTAGTAGGGGTACACTGGTCTCTGTTCCTCTTTGTACTATACACCCCTCTCCTGTGGGCTGGAAAAGTCTTCAAGGCCCAGCTGAGACATCCCCTCACTCAGGAAGACTTGCCAGCACCTGCAAGGGCCTCCATCATGCTAACATCACCTGGTTCCAACCACTCACAGTGCTGGCCTCACTCACACTGTGAGTGGTGGCAGGAACCTCATTCCTTCTGTGAATGTTTGTCCAGCTGTGCAGGGCTGCCAGACCCTAGGGATGCAGAGATGAAGGTGCCCCAAGGCTCTGTTCCTGATAAGAGATAAGCTAGCAGAGGGATATGACTCAGTGACAAGGGCAGGAATGTACATGGGCCTGCATGGAAGAGGGCCAGAAAGGCTCAGGGCAAAAGCAGTAGTGAGCCTTATCTTGAACAAGAAATGTTGCTTCTAAATGTTGCTTCTTTTAGCCAGTGGGAGGTAGAGAGATAGCAACGCTTTCCAGACAGGTGAAACTTAAAGGGTAGTGGAAACAACCAGGTGGATAAGCAAGGAGGGGGAGGAAAAGATGCCCAGGCAGGGGGCAGTGTGTGCAAAGGTACAGGGGTACAAGAAACAAGATGCACTCCAGGAACTAGAGATAGGTTAGGCTGGTAAGGAAGGGATTATGAGCCACGAGGAATGCTGTCAGTCTCCAGTAATTCTCTGAGCTTTTTGCTCTCCATTAGGGTGTTCCCACAGATCAATGTCACCCGTTTGAGCAGTTGGGGACATTTCAACTGCTCCTACTCCTGCCCCTACCTTCTGGCTCCGGAAGACCCTGTGTTCCCCCTCATTGGGAGCCTCTTCATATGGGAGCTGAGTAAAGAGTTTGGCACCAACCACATCTACGGGGCTGACACTTTCAATGAGATGCAACCTCCCTCCTCACAGCCCTCCTACCTCGCTGCAATCACCACTGCTGTCTATGAGGCCATGATCGCAGGTATGGTGCCCTGGGGAGGTGGGCAAGGGAAGCCCCAGGTAGATGAGGATGGCAGAAGTCAGCAGGGATGGGAGGAGAGACTGGGAATAACCCATTGCTGTAACAAGCCCTTTGCAATTTACCAGGCACTTGTACACAAATGCCATCTCATTTAATCCCACTGTGGTTGAGAGATGCGCTCTAGAGTCAGATAACCAGGGTGCAAACCCTGACACTAGTCGTCCTTGACTGTATGACTTTCGTTACCTCCCTCCCAGTGTCTCAGTTGCTTCATCTGTACGGTGGGCCTGCTTTATATGTACATGATGCCTGTCCTGTAAAGAATCACTAAGTGATAGCTGTTGAAAAGATTTGATTTGATTTCTCTCTCCCTCATTGCTAAAGCAGGTAATGCAGGCCAGGGTTAGGGTTGTGCCCAAAGATAGTACATATTTATCTTGCTGCACCAATATGAACCCTGGGCTCCTTCCTGCCACTTGTAAGAACTAGTCAAAGAGGACCAAGGCAAGAATGGCTTAATGGGGGTCTATATATTAGCCAGGAAGGGAGCAGGTTGGCTCGGTCTTCCTTGAGTGGGGATGCCCCAAGTCTGATCTAGAACCAGTGGCATGAGCACCACTCTGGAGCTTATCTGTATTAGTCTACTTTTAATTACCACAATGAAATACGTGAGACTTACTCCCAAAGTCCCATCTGCAGACACCATATGGAATTAAGTTTCCACCCTCTTAATACCTCACAGTGGGGATACAGTTTAAACACCCTGGGAGTTATACTCAAACCATAGCACTGTCAGAAATGCACATTTTTAGGGCCCACTCCAGGACTTCTGAATCAGAAGGTCCAGAAGCTGGGGCCCAAGGAATCCATGTCTTAACACAGCAATTTTAGTGCCCTTAAAACTCCATGTCACAGCTGGGCAGGGTGGCACATGCCTGTAATCCCAGCACTTGGGAGGCTGAAGCAGGAGGATTGCAAGTTCAAAGGCAGCCTCAGAACTTAGTGAGGCCCTAAGCAACTCAGTGAGACCCTGTCTCTAAATAAAATACAAAATAGGGCTGGGGATGTGGCTCAGTGGTGGAGTACCTCTGGGTTCAATCCCCAGTACCAAAAAAAAAAAAAAAAAAAAAAAAACAACTCCATGTCATTATCCTGGAGTTCCTGGTTGGGGGGAAACAGGATGAGGAAGGAAATAAGTGGTGATATGTCCTGTCGGTGGGGCAGTCAGTCACAGGGTAAGGTGTCTCCTGTGACCTCGATTTCCATCATTTGTAGAATGGGATCAGCGCTCCCCTGGCCCTCTCCTCTCATCACCCCTCTTGTCTGTCCTCCCCACTCCCACCACTGCAGCGGATCCTGATGCTGTGTGGCTGCTCCAAGGCTGGCTTTTCCAGCACCAACCCCAGTTCTGGGGGCCCAACCAGGTCAAGGCTGTGCTGAGGGCTGTGCCCCTGGGCCGTCTCCTGGTTCTGGACCTGTTTGCCGAGAGCAAGCCTGTGTACAGCCGCACAGACTCCTTCCATGGCCAGCCCTTCATCTGGTGCATGCTGCATAATTTCGGGGGCAACCATGGCCTGTTTGGAACCCTGGAGGCTGTGAACCGAGGCCCTGAGGCTGCACGCCTCTTCCCCAATTCCACCATGGTAGGCACTGGCATAGCTCCTGAGGGCATTGGCCAAAATGAAGTGGTCTATGCCCTCATGACTGAGCTATGCTGGCGGAAGGACCCAGTGCCAGATTTGGTGGCCTGGGTGACCGGCTTTGCTAACCGGCGGTATGGGGTCTCCCAGGGGGATGCAGAAGAAGCCTGGAAGCTACTGCTCAGGAGCGTCTACAACTGCTCTGGTGAGGCCTGTGTTGGGCACAATCGCAGCCCATTGATCAAGCGGCCTTCCCTAAAGATAAATACCACTGTCTGGTACAACCGATCGGATGTATTTGAGGCCTGGCGGCTGCTGCTTAACGCTGCACCCAACCTGACCACCAGCTTGGCCTTCCGCTATGACTTGGTGGACATCACCCGCCAGGCAATCCAAGAGATGGTCAGCTTGTACTATGAGGAGGTGAAGATCTCCTACAAGAAGAAGGACCTGATTCTCCTACTGCAGGCTGGAGGTATCCTGGCTTATGAACTTCTGCCTGTACTGGATGAGGTGCTGGCTACTGACAAACGCTTCTTGCTGGGCAGTTGGCTGGAGCAGGCCCGGGCAGTGGCAGTCAGTGAGACTGAGGCCCATTTCTATGAGCAGAATAGCCTCTACCAGTTGACTCTGTGGGGTCCAGAGGGCAACATCCTAGATTATGCCAATAAACAGTTGGCGGGACTGGTAGAAGATTACTACGCTCCACGTTGGCGCCTCTTCCTGGAGACACTGGCAGGCAGCTTGGCTCAGAGTGTTCCTTTTCAGCAGCAGCAGTTTGACAAAAACGTCTTCAAGCTGGAGCAGTCCTTCGTTCTGAGCAAAAAGAAATATTCCAGTCAGCCTCAAGGTGATACTGTGGACCTAGCCAAGAAGGTCTTCCTCAAATATTACCCCAGGGTGGTGAATGGCTCTTTGTGACAGATTAACCATCCCTGGGGCTCAGCTCTTCCCAAACTCCAGGCTAGGACAGATTCTGGAGCCTGGAGCTAGATAAGTATCACAAGGTAGCCCCAGCCGGTGGAGGAGTCAAGGCCTGTTGTTAGGGCAGGTATGGGTAGCTTGGAGGGAAATGAACTGCCCCCTTTACCATCACCCCTAAGTTGGGATTAAAGTGCTGTTTTCTGTCAATATAATAAACTGATGAATCAGCCTGGGTCTGTCAGAATGAAAAAGTCACTGCCATGATGTTTGGGCTACAGCATGGACCCTGGTGGGCGCCTGTTCTCCCCCACCTCCCCTTGCCTCAGCTTCCCAATGTTTAATACTAGCCCCCGACCTTTGAACTGAAAAATGCCTTCCCAAAGCATTTACTTTCACAGCAAAGCAACAAACTTTGGTAACTAAAATTGTTCCTTACAATTCAGGCATACCCAGGAAATCTGCCCGTGGTGCTGCTCAGTGCCCTCCTGCTTGCCAAGCCTCCCCTCTCCCTCTGACCAGCAACTAGGGCAGTGTGGTGTTAAATCAGTGGCCTTTCCTCTGCTTTGATCCAGAGCAGGGTGGGGAGAGCCCGCCAGGGACCAGGGGAGGGCTCAGCCTTGAGATTGCCACGGAGACACAACAAGGGGTGGGGGCACTGCAGGAGGGGCGGGGTGAAGCAGGTGATATCCAGCCCAGAGACCCGCGCCTAGGGCTCATGCTGCTCCAGAGCTGCTGCCCAAGATTCTCCTCATGGACCGCACCGTGGTGCTCATCACTGGCTGCTCCTCAGGCATTGGCCTGCATCTGGCCCTTCGGCTGGCTTCAGACCCGTCCCGGAGCTTCAAAGGTATAGGAGGGACCGGCATGGAGAAAAGAGTAAAACCCCCAGAGGTAAGCAGGGCATTCAAATCTTCATCCTCTCCCAAACCTTCAGTGTATGCCACGATGAGGGACCTGAGGGCGCAAGGCTCGCTGTGGAAGGCGGCCCGAGCCCGGGGATGCCCTTCGGACTCCCTGGAGACACTGGAATTGGATGTGAGGGACTCAGATTCTGTGGCTGCTGCCCGTGCACGCGTGACCGAGGGCCGCGTGGATGTGCTGGGTGAGCCTCCCCGAAAACGTGTACAAGAGCCTTCTCTGCCCGGAGCCCAAACCCGAATGTCCCAAGCCCAGGGAACCCTAGGGAATAGTCTGGAGCTGTCATTGGTCGTTAAGACGCACTGGGCGGGCCTCTTTCCGCAGTGTGCAACGCAGGCCGGGGTCTCCTTGGGCCTCTAGAAGCCCACGGGCTGGGTGCCGTGGGCTCGGTGCTGGACGTGAATGTGGTTGGGACCGTGCGGACGCTGCAGGCCTTCTTGCCAGACATGAAGCGGCGCCGCTCAGGACGCGTGTTGGTGACCGGGAGTGTGGGAGGCCTGATGGGTGAGTGGAAGGGGCGGGGCCTTCCCGGGCCGCGCACCGCCCGGAGGCTGTTTTGAGCCGGCGGCAAGGGCTGACTTGGTGAGGCGCGGGCGGAACTCAGCGACCTCATTTCTCCTTCAAGGGCTTCCCTTCAACGCAGTGTACTGCGCCAGCAAGTTCGCGCTTGAGGGTTTATGCGAGAGTCTGGCGGTTCTGCTGCTGCCCTTTGGAGTCCAGTAAGTCACCGGAAACTTCTGAACCCTTGGGAACCCAAGCCCCGGGTCTTGTCTGTGTCACTCTCGGGTGGGCCTCCAGCCCTCCTTCCGCGGCTCACACGGTTGTATGGCAGGCATTGTGCTGCGCCTTTGACACATTATTTCATTTCACTTGCCGACCTAGCTCTTAAGGTGTCGGTATTGTGGTGGAGAAGCACAGGTCCAAAGAAGTCATGCAGTTCCATGGTACCCAGCCACACTCAAACTCGGTCGCTAAAGTCTCCCTTGAAGCCTCAAGTAGACATGGGAGCTCTTCTCCGGCAGTCAACCGCTTTGCAAACGCTTTGGTTGTCCTAAGCACCTGCAGCCTGCGCGCAGCCACTTTTCAGTCCCCTCTGCACGGACCCAGGTTGGCACTGGTGTCCGCCTCCACCCACTCGCCGCTCTTGTCTGCAGCGTGAGCCTCATCGAGTGCGGTCCAGTGCACACTGACTTCTATGAGAAGTTAGAGGGCGGCCCGGGAGGGGCTCTGGACCACGCAGACTCCCAGACCCGTCACCTCTTCTCACTCTACCAGCGCCACTGCGAGCAGATCATCCGCGAGGCGCAGGACCCAGAGGAGGTGACAGAGGTATGTGCTCTCAGGGGCTCCGAGGGAGCGGGGGAGAGGGAGCGGCGCAGCTGTCCAAGTCCAGCGCTTCTATTCTGGGCCCGTAGGTCTTCCTCACCGCGCTGCTCGCCCCAAAGCCAGCCCTGCGCTACTACAGCACCGAACGCTTCCTGCCCCTGGCCCGGCTGCGCCTGGAAGACCCCAGCGGCTGCAGCTACGTGGCCGCCATGCACCGCGCCGTGTTTGCTGACCAGTCTGCCGAGGCCGGGGCTAGAGGACTGGGGGACCCTGAGCTTGGCGCTTCTCCCGCTGCCCTGAAATAAAGGCTTTGTCCGCTACTGTCTCTCCGCGCCCTCCTTTGCCTCCCTGGTTGTGCAGGGTATGGGACAGGGGTGGCGGCTGTATTGCGCTGGTGCGCAGCGGGTGAATGATCAGGACAAATCATGGAGTCCCAGTTCTACCTACGTGGAAACAGAGGTCCAGCACAGGGAGATAGCCCAGGGTCACGCCTCAAATCCAGGGCGCGGCCAGCATAACTGGAACTGTCTCTGGATGCCCAAGGGGACTCTGCAGCAGCGGGAGTTGTGGACTTGAGTTTGGGGAAAGTCCAGTTGTGACCTGGCCTTCATTACTCATGAGACCCCAGGAAACGCCCTTACCTCCTCTGAATCTGTTTTCTTTTCTGTAAAATGAGTACAATACCTCTCTCATGGGTTGAAGACCAAGTAAGATAATGACTGAAAAGTGCTAGTATAGAGGGTTTTGTTTGCTGTGCTGGAGATGAAACCCAGTGCTGACTTAAGCAAGTACTCTACCACTGAGCTAGACACCCAGAGCTAAATAAAAGCAAAGGGGACAGCAAAGGGGTCAATACCTCTCT
>JAJEJO010005535.1:156830-203102 GCA_020662805.1 Glaucomys volans | reverse complement strand
AAAAAAAAAAAAAGAAGAAATAAGAGGCAATCAGATTGAATATGAGGAAATAAAACTCTCTCTACTTACAGATGACATGATCTTATATGTAGAAAATCCTAAAGAATCCACTATTAAACTATTATAATAAGTGAGGTCAACAAGTTTATTGGATATAAAGTCCTAATACAGGATATGTACAAAATCAACTGTATTTCTGTACACTAGCAATCAACAATCTGAAAACAAAATTAAAAAGAATTGTATAATAGTATAACAAATAATAAAATGCTTAGAAATAAATTTAACCAAATAGGTAATAAGTCTTACACACTGCAAACCACAAAACCCTGCTGAAAAAAGAAAAGAGCTAAATACATAGAGAGCTATACCATATTCATAGATAGGAAGACTTAATCCTGTTAGGATGAATTCCTAAACTGATCCACAGACAGTGCTGCTACAATCACTGTGGCACCTTTATTTATTTTTAACTACAAAATTCTGGGTTATTATATAATTGTTTTGTGTGAACAACATGTTTTATGTTATATTTTCTAATTTGTTATTGCTACCACATGGAAAGGATATACTATTGATTTTTACATGCTGATTTTGCATCTAAACTAATATTGTAGGACTCAATTATTTCTAAAAATTTTTCAGTTTATTCTCTACATACAAGGTTGTGATATCTAAAAATACCACCATTAGCCGGGCGCGGTGTCACACGCCTGTAATCCCAGCACTTGGGAGGCTGAGGCAGGAAGATTGTGAGTTCAAAGCCAGCCTCAGCAACTTAGGCGCTAAGCAACTCAGTGAGACCCTGTCTCTAAACAAAATACAAAATAGGGCTGGGGATGTGGCTCAGTGGTGGAGTGCCCCTGGGTTCAATCCCCAGTACCCCCCCAAAAAAAAGATAAAAATACCACTACTGTCCATTTATTTATTTATTTATTTTTATTTTTTTGGAACAAGGGATTGAACCCAGGGACACTCCACCACTGAGCCACATCCCCAGCCCTATTTTGTATTTTATTTAGAGACAGGGTCTCACTGAGTTGCTTAGAGTCTCACTCACTAAGTTGCTGAGGCTGGCTTTGAACTCACGATCCTCCTGCCTCAGCCTCCCGAGTTGCTGGGATTACAGGCATGAGCCACTGCGCCCAGCTACCATTGTCCATTTATTTCTAGTACTTACACCCTGTGTTGATTTGTTTTAATAGATTGGCTAAGGTTTTACCCGTATTGGACAAAAATGGTAACACAGGGTATTTTGCCATGTTCCTGATATCAAAATAAAAAGACAAGGAAATCTTAAATTTATAATAAATACCCCAAAATAATGGAATTGGATGGGTGTGGAGCTCAGTGGGTAGAGCACATGCTTAGCATGTGTGAGGCCCTGAGTTTAATTCCCAGCAACACACACACAAACGAGGTATTAGAAACAATTTTAATTGGGAGGCTATTAGGGTGGGATAGCTCCAGTGCTTTAGATCCCTATGTAAGATAACCAAAGTCCAATGTAAATAATAAAATGAAACTAGATACCTTACCAATCAGAAATAGCCAACTAATCTCTAATTAAGGCTTTCCCACTCTAACCAATCAACTAGATCTTGGTTGTCCACCTTCAGTCTATAAAAGCTCACTCACTGCGCTCCTGCAGCAGATTCTGCGGAACCTCCTCTTCTGGTTTTGAGTGCTGCCCTATTCATGAATATTTTAATGCTCAAATAAACTGCTAATTTTATCTTGCCTAAATTATTTCTCTTAATAAATGTTATTTATGACTGTTAATTTTTTTCTCACAATTATGAAATTGTGGTTTTTGAAAATTTCATCTCTGAATTCATCCATAAGATAGGGTACTTGTGCTAATATTTCCCAAGATATCATAAACACATTAAACACTATGACTCCATCATTTTTAATTTATGGCATATTATACAACTGAAATTGAGTAAGATATCATTAATATTTTGTCATTTGCATACTTATTCTTCAATATATTACATTAGAAATATAATAAAGCATTAAAGGATGTGCAGTGTTCTCATCTATGTGTACTTCTTGGTGTCTTAAGAGGAGTGAAGTGGGGGTTAGAAGAGAAATAAGTCTGTATTAAGAAAAAAATAATTCTCTTTCAGGGTAAAAGGCAAACCAAAGTTTGGTATTACTATATAGAATTGCATAAGGACAACTTTTCCCCAAGATAGATCCAACCTCACTTACTATGTTTTATAGCATTGATCTATTCCCTTCCCTACTTTTCAGAAAAATATAATACACTGAAGAAATGTACATGTAAAAATCTAATGCACCACCTTTTTGTTTTTGTTTTTTTTTGGAACCGGGGATTGTACTCGGCCACTGAGCCACATCCCCAGCCCTATTTTGCATTTTATTTAGAGACAGGGTCTCACTGAGTTGCTTAGTGCCTTGCCCATGCTGAGGCTGGCTTTGAATCTGTGATCCTCCTGCCTCAGCCTCCTGAGCCACTGGGATTACAGGCATGGGCCACCACACCCGGGTAATGCACCACTTTTGATGGAAATGTTAAGGGCCATATGGTCAACAGCTGTTGCTGGTATATGTTTGTATTTCTACTACACAAATTTTTATATTTCCAGGTTTCTGTTTTATGATTGACTGATTTTCACTAATAAATGTTTTCAGCAATAAAATTTTAACATATAGTCATACACTCATTTTTTTGTAAGAATGACTTAACTAAAGAGTTTCACAGAAAAATAACTGACTTGTGTTTAACTAACTACTTCAGATAGATAAATGTGAAATAAATGTGCTGAGCTAAATTCTTTACAACCAGTTTTTCTATTGATTTGTGATAAGAACTCAAAATATTGGTAATTATTCCATATGAGAATATAAATATATATTTACTCATACTTGGTTATTTAGTGATAACCAAATTAAAAATTTTTCTTTATGTATTAACAAATATTTCCCTAATTAACATTATTTTTCACCACTGTCAACTTTTCTTATGTACTGAAAGAATAAATTGTATATGCAAAGAGAAAAAAGCATGTTAGCACTTAAAAGTACCTGAACCAGAAGTGTTACTGGGCCACTTTTATCCACTTCTAGTATTTCACCATTCTTTGTGCCAACTAAAATATGACCATGTCCTAATGATATGGCACGAATAGATGGGTTATCTTCCAAGAGAAGACCTGAAATATTAAAAGGAGATGTTCTTATATGTTTGAAGTTATTAATAAAAGGATGTATTATGACACTTATTCTGACAGTGGACTCATACAAGGTTGATTTTTCCTATATTTTAAGAATTCTAATAATGCACTAGAGTTCCTGTGATCAATTTATTAATTTCAGAGTCAGTCACATATACAGAATTTCATTGGTTTTGTTGCTGTTTTAAGGTACTGGAGTTTGAATCCAGCATTCCACATCTGCTACGTCAGTGTTCCATCAATGAATTACACCCTAATCCCTGACAACTATTTCTTTACTTCTTGTGTTAGCCTCTGACCATAGATCTCCTGCCCCTCTTAGAACACTTAAAATATTCTGATTGGCATGTCTACTGTGTTCTACGCAGGCTTCAGTGATATATTAATAAACACAACAGACCCAATTCCTGCATTTAATAGCATACAGTGAGGAAAACAGACCCTGTAAGCAACATATTCAAAAAGGAGCATATAGCAAGGAAATTTCACCTTTTTGTAGGGAGGCGAGGATAGGGAGTCATCCTAGAAGAAATAGTGTTTGAGAACTGAAAAATGAGCATGTAATTAGGTAACTGGAGAGAAGAGGAAAGCAGAATAAATTCTAGGCAAAAATAATATGCAGAAAGTCTGGAGGTCAGACAGAGTGTGGCACAGTGACTTATAGGAAGAAGTGCACTGAAAGAAAAGGCAAAGGGAAGAAGGGCCTGTGAGGCAAAGTGGCAGAGTCAATAAAAAACAATGATGAAAAAAAGCCAAGTTAGAAAACAAGTTCCTGGCTGATGATAAATATGATGCTCACATGGAAATTTTCTTTGAAAAATTAAAAATATTAACAATTAATATTGATAAAATTGTATTTGGTTAATATTTTATTACTTATCACAGAAAACAGATTTTTGAAAGAATAGCACTGATTCTGGTATCAAGTAAGTCCCATTTAAATCTGATGCCCATCAAATAAAGAAGGAAAATATATATTCCATATGTTCCACCTCAGTGATCAAGCGTATTAATGAACAATTGATTTTTTTCCACAAAATAAACTAAATCTCAATCACCTTTGGATCCTGGGGCCAAAGCAGCTCTTTTTATAGCATAGGTCTTCAGACATCTTTCAAAGGAGTCATCCCAAAGAGCTACTACACCATCTTTTCCTCCAGTTACAAATCCCTATGAAAATGTTCAAATTATTAAAAACTTAAATATATTAAAAAATAATAGCTTTCTTCATATTGGAAAAATCTAGAGGAAAAACTATAGCCAAAACTTATAGCTTGAAAATAACAAAGTAGATAAGAATCCATAATGCCTTTTAAAAAACTGACATTAAATCTGTAAAAATATTTATGATGACAATAAACATTCTACTTTTAGTATAAGATACTAAAAACACAGTTTCAATTTGGACTTGTGAGTTAGATCTACCAATTTCAGCAAGTTACACATATTCTCCTGTAGTCTTTTTAACTTCAATCTTTACAAAGCAGGGATAAGAAAGGTATCGACCTGATAGGATATGATAATTATATGTAAAACAATTTTGACACCTACTCAGGGCTTAATAAATACTAAGTTAAACATTTTTTCAAGCTGTTGACCTATTTCAATCTGGTCCTCAGGCTACAATTGGGTAGCCCTGCCAAGAAGACCAGCAGTGTTCCTATACTTCTGAAAATGCCCTATATGCCACGATCAGACTGTGTTTAATTTGAAGCCTCTTTAGGTTACTTACTTTTTCCAGTGCATGCATACTGAACACAGGCCCATCATGTGCTTTAACTGTTTTTACAAGGAAGACATCTCTCCAGATACACACATCTCCTGTGGATGTTCCAGAAAAAGCCATCTCTTCAGTCCATCCATACACTGCACACATCATTGTGTCATTTTTCCCCAATGTGCCTATGTAGCCTTTTCTTCCAATCAATCCTCCCCCTGGTTCATAAAAAATATTACAAAAGTACCACTTTCAAAATGTACACAATTATAAAGTACAGTTTCTTTTTTACTATTGTTTGAGTAGAAAGGCATGTTAACAGTAAGAATTAAAAAGAAAAATATGGGTCACTTAATCAGCAATTCATATACCACCTTACATGGTGTATTTTATGCTATAGTTTTTGGATAAATAAGATATGGCCTACTGGGTGCAGTGGCACACGGTGTAATCCCAGCAGCTTGGGAGGCTGAGATAGGAGGATTGCAAGCTCAAAGTCAGCCTCAGCAGAGTGTGTGACAGATACCATTGCCCTGTGTACATGCATGAACGCACAGATGGTGTGACTCTACTTTGTGTACAACCAGTGAAACAATAGCTGTACTCCATTTGTGTTCAATGAATCAATAAGTAAAAATAAATAAAAAAAAAAAAAAAAAAAAACAAATTATTATCCCCACAAACAAACAACAAAAAAAAAAAAAGTCAGCCTCAGCAAAAGCAAGGTGCTAACTCACTCAGTGGGTGCTGACTGTCTCTAAATAAGATACAAAATAGGGGTGGGTGTGGCTCAGTGGTCGCGTGCCGGAGTTCAATCCCCAGGGCCAAAAAAAAAAAAAAAGACAAGACATGGCCTACTTCAGTTTTAATCAGTCTTTAGCATTTTTGATAATTTTTCCAAAATTCTTAGTATGACATATTTAAGAATACAAAAGGTATTTTTAAAACCAACACAATGAACACCTGTATATCCACTATCAAAATACAAAAATATACAAAAACAAGTGACATGTCATGCCAATCCTATATTCTACTATTCTGAATATAAAGTTGATTATTCTCCTGTACTCCTTTATACATCTTATTACATATTTATTAATTCCTGAGCAATATGCCATACTATTTTTCACATTTCAAAATTTTCTATAAATATCATCTTGTAAGTTTTCTTTTGCAACTTGCTTCATTCACCAAGGATTTGTCAAGTTTTATACGTGTTGATTTGTACTTCTAGAAAACATATTTTCATAACTATGTATCATTTCATTATATAAACATTCTACAGTTTATTCACTTTTTATTAATGAATATTTAAGAGTATTTAAGTGGCTTCTGATTTTTGCTGCTGAAAACAAATCTGCTTTAAACGCTCTATGAGAATCTCTTCTTTACAATTCCAAGAGTTGCTTGAGGAATGGCTAGGAGTAGTCACAGAATAATGTGCAAAAAGAACAGTAGGTAAATAAGAGTAGGACCAATGCTTCTTTCCAAGTTTTTCTTCCAAGTCAATATACCAACTTCCCCTTCCATTACCAGTGAAAAGAATTCCTGTTGTTTCCCACATTTAGAAGCACTGGGTATTGTCAGACAATGGAATGTGAAATATCGAGTGAATTTTATTGTGGTTTTAATTTACATTTGTTAGCATTAATGAATTTGATCATATATTCATATTTTTATTTGTCATTCATCACCTATTTATCTTTTGTCCATTTTCCCAACTGAACTCATTCATTCATTTACTTAAGACATACACCTGCCATACACTATTCAAGGCACTGGAAGTAGAGCTAAGAACAAAACAGACATAATTCTCTGGTCTTTGGAGATTTATAGTGACGGTTGATAAATATGACAATTCAGTAAAATGTACAATATGTTAGGTAATGATAGGTGTTTTGGAAAAAATGTAAACCTAAAAAGGATGCAAGAAGTTTGAGAAGTCCACTGTAAGGGTGGCAAGGGGAAAGCCTGACTGAAATGGTGGTTTCTGAATAAAGAACTGAAGGAGGTAACAAGAGCAAGCCAAGTTAGCAGAGTATTCCAGGCAGAGAGAGCAGCAGGTGAAAAGGCTCCAAAGGAAGAATGTGATTGGAATCTTCAAGAATCAGTGAGACAAATGGAGAGCATAGAAAGTAAGAGAAAAGTACTAGGAGATGGGTCAGGTGTACTGCAGGCCTCTGTAAGGGTATAGTTTTTATTCTACATGGGATGGAAAATATTTGAGTAGTGGAATGATAAGATCTGGCCTATGACTGATTAAAAGATTTATTTTGACTTCTGGGTTGAGAACAGATTGAAGGATAAGAGAAATAAAAAAATTAGAAGTCTATTCCAATCATCTGACTAAATGATAAAGGAAGCAAGGACCAGGGTGGTAACCTAGAAGATGGAAAGTGGTCAGATTCTGAATGTATTTAGAAGTCATCTAGCAGAGTCATCAGTGACACTTTAAGAGCAATTAGATGGAGTGATGAAGGTTAGACTTCTCTCAAGAGAAAGAGAAGAAATCATAAAGTGAAAGCATACAACTGTTTGGAGATGCTTCAGTATACAGGAAAGAAGAGAGACTGGTTAGCAACTGGAAGATAGAATTGAAAGGTTTTGGTTTTATTTATTCAAGATGAGGAAATGGCTAGGCATAGTGGCACACACCTGTAATCCTAGTAACTTGGGAGGATGAAGCAGGAAGACTGCAAATTTGAGACCAGTCTTAGCAATTTAGCAAGACCCTCAGCTGTGGGAAGCCATCCATACCTACCAGAATCAGACTTGGCTGATTCTGGATACAGAGGGATACAGAGGGATACAGAGGTCTGACTCCCAGGAACTGGTGGTCATAGGAGACTGTTTCAACTGTTTCAGATAGCCGAGGAGTAAGTGGCCTTGTATGGGAGTGGCTTACCGTCTGATGATATGCTGGTACTCTAAGAAAATGGCTTCTCTAACTCCACCCCATCCTGTTCCTCACAGAAGAAGCCCCTTCTGGTCTGGGCCCCCTTACCTGTGTGACTATAAATAAAGATGAAGGTGGGGTTCTCCACCTTGTTGGAGGCCAGATCTTGTATGGCCTGATCCGTCACACCCCTTTTTCTCAAAAGAGTACTGGCTCTTGTGTATTTATTGATTAAATCAGTTTATTGGTAATTAATTGGTTTATTGCTAGAATCATCCTCCAAAAGTTCACCCTTCCCTCATCCACACTGGACGTGATTGAAACCCCCACACTCAGCAGCTTAGCAAAACCCTGTCTCAAAATAAAAAATAAAAAGGGCTGGAATGTTGCTCAGTGGTTAAGTACACCTGGGTTCAATCCTCATTACCACAGGGGGAAAAAATGGTGAGGAAGTAATACCACACTTTTATGCTGAAGGAAAATCAGAAAGGGGGTGGAATTACTGATGCAGGAGAGAAAGAGAACTGGAGTTTTTTCCTTGAATAGATGAGAGGAGAAGGAAAAGGAATTTAGTATACAGTAGAGGGACTGGGCTTTATTATAGTATAGACTATCTGTCTAGAGTGGAGTCAGCAAACAACTAGCTATGTGTCAAATCTTGTGTCCACCTATTTATAAAAAGACCGTTAGCACTAAAGTCACAGAAAGCATATCTGATTTGCAGCTGCAGCTGACAGCTGCCCACAGCCTCATCTGGTCACCAGCTATAAGCTGGGAACTCTGCTAATGGCAACTGCTAAGCATCTAGCAGTGGAATCAGTCCAGCAGTTTCCCCATCTTTGGCCAGATGCCAAGTTCAGAAGGTCAGGCTCTCAGAAGGAGGATACTTTTGGTAACCCATGCATCACTGGGACACACAGCTTTAGAGTGAAATTGACCCTAGCTACCCTCTCCTCCCATTATGGTTTGGATCTGGAATGTCCCTAAAAGCTCACATGTTAGAAGCATGGTCTCCAGGTCTGCAGGGTTAAGAAGTGAGGCTTTCCAGCAATGATTAGATTATAAGAACTCTGACCTCATCAAAGGGATTAATCCACTGATAGCCGAATGGACTACTAAAAGGTAGGACCTAGTTGCAGGAAGTATGTCACTGGGAGTGTACCCTGCAAGGATTTATCTTCTCTCCAGCTCCTTTTCTCTGCTCCCAGGCTTCCATGACTTGAGCAACTTTCTTTTGCCTTACCCTTCCATGTGATGTTCTGCCTCTCCTTGGGTCCACAGCAATGAAGTTGGTCAAATCCTGGACTAAGGCCTCTGAAACTGTGAGCTAAAATAAGCTTTTTCTCCTCTAAGTTGTTTCTGTCTGGTATTTTGGTCACCACAACAAAAAGCTGACTAACATCATATCCCAATCTGCTAGGCTTATTCCCTACAACAGTTCAATTTTGGAGAGTATGTTTCCAATTAATAGCAATTGGGAACAAACAGGATAATCAGGACAGGGCAATTTTCTCTCTTGTTCTCTAAGTACCTACTAATATTTTTCATTTTTGTCCTTTGACCTGGAGAACCTAAAATATTTACTATCTGATCATTTACAGAAAGCTTTCCTACTCCTGGTTTAGATAACTGATGGTTAGGCTTTCTGATACATACAAAATAACAAGTTCCTATTGCACAAGTCCATGTCTTTACACTCAAAAACTTTCAGTGGTTCCCTGTCCCTGTCCCACAAGGAATAGAATTCAAATACTTTAGGGAGAAACTAAAAATTCATAACTTGGAATTCCCAGGCTAGATTTGGGATAAGTGGCAAGAGAGACTCCATTTTAGCCTCAGGTCTAATTCATCTCCTTCAACTTAATTTACATAAAATTATGCATTTAGAGATTAATAAAATAGGTGCTAATTTCCCACTTGGCTAGTGAACTCCATGGATCAGAACTCTAGAAGTATAAAGGTTGAAATGTGCACCAAAGCCTTAACGTTTATCCTGGTATGGTTCAGGTTCAAGTTCAGGTTACTAAATGTCTAATCAAACTTAAAGAAGAAAGTTAATTACTTTCTTTAAAATAACAAATTCACAATTTTGTTTTTAAGAGAAATGCTAAGTATTATTTGCAATTTCAAGTGACTAAAAGGTCCAAATGAAAATTGTTTAGTCATATGGGAATGAAATTACAAATGGAAAATACTTTTTCCTTTGTAAATGCATACACTATGATCTGATAAATCTGTGATAAAATATTAAATCCAAGTCAGAAAATCAATTCATTTTCTATTTAGAATACAACTTCAAAGTTACTTGAACTTGGGAAATGTCTTCACTAAGCCTATTCTTTTCTGTGCTTCACTTCCTCCTACATTTACACATTTTCTATGAAAGATTTAAGTTCATTGAGACTTCAATGTGACCTTGTTGGGACTTATAAATAAACTCATTCTATCTGGAAAAGGAACAATATTTTTTATTTTAAAATGTGAACTTCTATAGTTGTAGTTTACAGTTACAAATGACTAAAGTAAAAGAACACTTCATTTCCATATCATATAAAGAATTTTTATACAATTTTTCATTTTTAGTTTAGACTATAAATCATGTCTTTTAATAGAAGGAAGACATCTGGACACCAATTGATTAATCTCATATGTTAAATCCTTTTGTAAATATGAATATTACTTAAATACATCTTTCTTTAAAATGCACCAAGACAACAGTAAGTCACTCAAAAATAAATTTATCTTGGATAATTTTAGATTTCCAAAAAAGATGTAGAGATAACATAGTGTTCCCATATACGCCTCCATCCAGTTTCCTCTAATGTTAACATCTTCTATTATCATAATTCCTCTATCAAAACTAAGAAACCATCATTTTGATATATTACTATTAACTGAACCCTAGGTTTCATTCAGATTTCACCAGCTTTCCTACCAATGTCCCTTTTCTGTTCCAGAATCCAGTCAGGATGCCATACTGCACTTAGTTAAATTACTTTTAAAAATAACAATTTCTTAAATTTCAAAGAAGTAAAAAGAAACACTTCCTTACCTGCTCTACGCCAAAATTTCATGTGTTTAATTCCAGCTGTAATTAGCTTGTCAGGCACGTAGGGGTTCATCTTAACAACAAAAATCTTATCTTTACTTCCTCTGAAATAAATACAAAACGTTTTAGCTCTGCAGATAAACCTACCCTGTATACTTCTGAATTTACTGAATGTCTGTTTCCCACTTGTCTTTTGGGTTTGGGCTGTGAAGACATGCATTTGCACATTCACGTTTTTGTGTATCTCTCTCTATATATTTCTTTTTTCCTTCTTGTATGAACTGAACCCAGGGGGGTGCTGTACCACAAAGCTACATCCCCAGCTCTTTTTTATTTTTTATTTTGAGACAGGATCTCACTAAGTTGATCTGGCTGGCTTCCAAGTAGATGGAATTACATTACATGTATTACTGCCACCTGGCTTTGACATTATTTTGATATGTCAACTCTGTTCAACAGATTGTCAGAAGATAAAAACAGTGAAAACTTCTTTGGAATAGCACCTATGATATCCACTACCATGTGTGAGGAATGCAGCTGGGGCATAAATGAATTCAAGAATTTAAATAACATTTCATTAAAATTTAATATAATTTTTCCAACTACTAAGTTTCACTTAAACTATCATTTGCTTGGGCATTATTTATAGACTCTGCAAAAAGCATTTAACTGTATTTTTAAGTGCTTTAATATCTCACTTTAAGGAATAGGGAATTTAAAAAGTTGTCTTCTGATCCTGTTGACTATCTCCTTCTTCAAAGCATTGTTTATATTTTTTGTTCTAAAAACAATACATGTTCCATATGAATATACCACCAGTGAAACTCCACATCATGTACAACCACAAGAATGGGATCCTAATTAGAGTAAGTTACACTCTATGTATGTACAAGATGTCAAAATATACTTACTGTCATGTATATTTAAAATGAACAAATAAAACAAATATTCTCTTAGGACTAGTTTGAAATTAGTATAATAATTCAACAGGTGATTTATTAAGAAAAAAGAATCAGGTTTCACATTTGAGAAGAGGATAAAAGTTCTTGATGATTTCTGTCTGTGTAGTAGCAAAGTTCCTGACTTTTATACAAAATCAGTAAGAATATAACATTAATATTCCTGAACATGTTATAAATATATTTGGGGGATACAGTGTTTATTTTAATTGTGTACAACTCGGTTTTAGTGCAAATAGTAACATGCTCTATATTTACCCAACTGTGTACTTTATTTGTAATTTTAAAAGAATGTTATAAAAAATGAATGAATTTTCAATTGTAAACTATATAATTTTAATAAAACAATTCCAATTTTCATCTTATGAACTATGTTTCTTCATGGGAATATTTGATTCTTTATAATAAAGAAATTAAAAATCAAAAAATAAGACATGTTCACTATAGAAAATTTAGAATGAAGAAAATAGAAAAAAACCTAACAACTTCTTTGTGATTATGTATATCTTTTTTCACTTAAACATTTTGTTATGCTCTGATTGCTATCCAACAGCCTATCATATAGAATTCATTCTACCTGTAAATGGATAATTGGGGTAACAATAATTTCCAATGCCTTATTATAGTTACATTAAAAAGTGGGCTCATAGGAATAAGCCTATAAAGAAACTATGAAATCATTTATCTTTTACCATAAAAAGATGGAAGCAATAAAAAAGTTACATATTTGCTTGATTTCAAAATTTTAATTAAAAATTTTTTAAAATTCCAAAATAATTCTAGTATTTCATCAATGTCATATCAAATTACTTCCTTACCTTGCCACTGAAAGTTTCTCTCCTTTCTTCCAGTCCCACAGCACAATGGTGTGGCTATCATCTATTCCAACTGAAGCCAAACGTTTCCCATCCGCTATGACAATTAATCAGAGAGATATACTTACTCACCCTTTACATTCAGAAGATAAACGCTCGGTATGTATTCTAAAACTACATGTTGTCATTTGAATGTTTTTCCCTACAAGTTTTGCTAGAGGCTTGGTCCTCAGTGTGGTGGTACTGAGATGATAGAACCTTTCACAGTTGGGGCCTACCATGAGGTGAAAATGTTTTAGGGGGCTCTGCCCTCAGAAAGGAATAATGCTGGTCTTTCAGAGTGAATGAGTTCCATAATAATGGGTTGTTATAAAAGAGCAAACACAATCCCTCAATCTCTCTGGCTTCCCATCTCACCTTGTGATCTCTCCTTCTTGCTTTCATTCCCACCATGATACCACCTATCATGTCGTGACACAACTACAACATGTCACCAGAGGTTCACCAGAGGCAGAACCAATGCACCTACCAGTGAGATAATTTAATTTCTTTTTTTATTAAGTACCCAGGTATTTTGTTATAGCCACAGAAAGTGAATATGCCACAGCACTATATTTAAAATTTGAAAAAATAATGTGAGTCGTGCATATACACAGCTATAAAAAGAATAAGAATTTATAAGTGTGTGTGTGGTGGGAAAGATGCATAATGACTTCTTAAATCATGTAAATATCACTGCTGTTATCTCACCTGACCTCATTTACTTTATCTGTCCATCCAATTGGGATGGGGAAGGGAAGGAGAAAATGATAAATGTATGAAGTGATGAATAGGCTATAGACCCTGAGATAATTATTACACAATGTATACACATATCAAAACATCACGCTAAACCCCATAATCATGTACAATTGTTATGGTCAATTAAAAACAAAAACAAAATCTGCAGGAAAAAAATGAGAAGGAAAGAAAAAATTAGGAAAGGAGGGGAAGAAAAGATTTAATTCCATTAAATTCATCATAAGAACTCTGTTGTGATATAAGAACTCAGTAATTATGAAAAGCTAAATGAAAAACACATAGATTACAACAATGTACTGTCAACATTAATATGACTGCTTTTAGTCAGTCAATTATTTAAGTTGTTAATATTATTAAGTAACAAGTAATGAGTATATTAGATGAATCACTGAGACAAATGACTAATGAGACAGGCTGAGAGGTTGTGTTTATACACAGGTTAAAAGGCTTAGACTATAAGAAAATGCGCTCTATTTTGCCATATGTTTGCAAACCTTAATTAGTTCCTCAATGCTACCAGTGGCATTTTTATTGTTGATCCACTTAATCTGTCATTCATTTTCTTGTTTTTTGACTATTAGTATCCTTGAAAGTATATATATGTTTTCTCCCAAATCTCACTTATGGTTAACTTGTCACTTCAGACAGAACAGCATAAAGCACGAAGTTAATGTTTCTTAATATAGAATTCTCTATTAAGGATATTTTCCTCCCTCTTCCTACTCCACACCCTGGCTTTCAATATAGACCTATTTAATAGTTGCTAAATGTTTAAACATACTGGAAAGTGCTAGCATGATTTGAAATTATAAGATGGTCTGAAATTGTCACTTAATAGAAATGTATAAAACAAATATTTCAGTTCTTATCTCTTTCATTCTTAGCCTTTCGCCCTAAGCATTTTCAAAGTTTATTCTGTAGCTATAAAACATAAGATGAGATCAAAGTTTGCCCAAAGGTGAGATACATACCATTAGTATAACTGAGATGATTCTAAGTATTCTGCAAAATTTTTAAAAAAATTTTAATAGAAATCTGCAAAGTTTAAAGGGTATTAAAATTGTACTAATTAAAATGCTCACTAGTCAGTGAATCTATACTTTCACTATTGTGTTCAATTAGAACAATAGTACGCATACTTGAAAAAAATTGTGAAAGTCATAGCTAAATCATAAGCCTAGGTAACACTGATTCAGATTAAAAAGCTACATATTGCCTCTGCATTTGGATCATTCTTATTGAAACAGAAAACAGGCTTACCTGAGAAATCAACAGCACATACACCATATTGGTGGTAGCCCTTTAATACTGACAACGGTTTAATAGTCTCTGTATCCCATATGTGAATTGAGGGATCCCTACCCACCTAAAATAGAATTATAAAAATCACTTTATACAATAAAGATATTCATTTTCATATTTGTTAAAAGTAAATAGAACAAAATGTTTTATAAACTTTGTTATTTGCTATAGAAATTAATCAAAATATAAAGCGGACTGGATACATGACTGATTTTTTCTTAATATTCATTCAAAAGCCAATGAGGCTAGGCTGTGTTTCTAGGTATATTCTAGAATTATATCATATACTTCTTCAATAATGATAATGCTTGTTAAGCACCTATTGTTGGCAGGGTTTCTATGCCAGATATAACAAGTAGTAAGACATTCAGATAACTTTTGCAAATTCACTGGGAAAACAGAAAATTTTCAATTAAGAACCTTTGTTAATATACCCTTAATGAGATTAAAAGGTTCTGAAAAAAAATGCTTCATGAGTAAGACTAGAAATTGGGCCTTCAGAAAAAGCAAGACTTGGATACAAAGAAAAGCAAGCACATTTTAGACTAGGTGTAAGCAAAAATTCAGATGGGATTAAAGCAACAAGCATATAAATGGGACCCTAAATAAACAGCTTCACTCTGCCATTTATCTTTTAACTTGGTGCTATAGCTTGGATCTGAAGTATCCCTCCCAAGGCCCATGTGTTAAAGTTTGGTTGACAACCTGTGGTGCTATTGGGAGGTGGTAGCTAGGAGATAGGACTAGTGGAAGGAAGCTGGGTCACTGAGAGACACCCTTAAAAGGGATATTGGATCCCAGTCACCTTCTGTTTTTGTTTGTTTCTTGGTGACTATGACGTAAGCAGCTTTGCTCCATCATGATGTTCTGCCTCACCACAATCCAAGGCAATGTGGTCAAGCAACCATGGACTGAACACTCAGAATCTGTGAGCCAAAATAAACCTTTCCTCCCTTAAGTTGTTTATCTCAGTTATTCTGTCACAGTGATGGAAATCAGATTAACACACTTAGTTTATGATGTTCACTTACATACAGGTAATCTATCAATTCTTTATTATGTCCCAAATTCAAGTAATTGCTCTCTTTAGCTATAAGGATAATGAGATATAACACCTTTGTAAGCACAACTCCTGAAATAGTAACTAACATCACTGTTAATTATAGTAAATTTTATTTTATATGAAGACATAACACTAAAAGACAATATTTCACCAAATTATTCAGTGAAACATTAGTAGTGACTTTTAAGTTTTCTTTTTATTTAACTTTTTTTTTTGCATGTTTTTATACTTCTGGTGATTTTACAGTACTACTCTTGCTTGGTTCTCTGGTCTCCTTGACTCTTGCTACTAAATTTTCTTCATCACCTGTTTCTTAAATGCAAACCTCTCCCAAGAGTTCATCTTTAATTCTATAGGCTTCTTCTTCTACATTTTGCCTGAGATATTACTTTCAGAGTTTCAATGGTTAAATCAACAAGTGTCTCTTAAATCTTACTCTCTAATCATTATTTTCTCCTGAATTCAAGACTTATATTTTCAACTGCCTATGGACATATCATCTAGAGATGATGGTAGTGATAATGATGATTATGTAGTAGTAGTAGTAGTGGTGGTGGTGGTGGTGGTGGTGGTGGTGGTAGTAGTGGTGGTGGTGGTAGTGGTGGTGGTGGTGGTGGTGGTAGTAGTATACTAGCATTTACTGAGAACTAACTTATATGCCAGAAACTGTTCTATTCACCTTACAAAGGTTAATTCATTTAATAATCATAAGTACCCTATAAGACAGGTATTGGTAATATCCTTATTTTAAAAGATGAGAAGCTACTTGGGAGGTTGAGATAGGAGGATCAAACTTTGATGCTAGTCTCTGTAACTTAATGAGACCTTGTCTCAAAATAAGTAAAAAGAGCTGAGGACATACCTCAGAAAGAGAGTGCCCTGGTTCAATCCCTAGTGTGTTTATACATACATACACACACACACACACACACCACACACACACACCCAAAAATAAATTAATTAAAAGTAAGATTTTTAAAAAGATGAGGAAACAGGCACAGAGATTTTAGGTAATTTTCCAACAGATAATAAATGGAGGATCATGGACTTGAACATCAAAATCAGTCTGGTTGAGGTATAGACAATATTTTTAGAGCATACCTGTGATATTTCATTGAGGGTTAAAGGGAGATTTATCAGCCAGATTGTCATCACTGTGGCAAAATACCTGAAATGATCAACTTAAAAAGAGGAAAGGTTTCTTTTGTCTCATGTTTTCCAATCCATGGTTGCTTGGCCCCCTTGCCTCTGGGCCTACAGTAAAGCAGAACATGGCAGGGAGTGCAAGGCAGAGGAGGTTGCAGCATCCTGATAGTGGCCACAAAGTGAACAAGAAAGACAGGAAAAGCCAATATCCCCTTCAAGGGCACACTCCCATGATCTAACTTCTTTCACAAAGTCTCACCTGCCAAAGGGTCATTCTTTGTACTCTAATCTCCAAAAAACAAAACAAAGCAAAACACTCTTTAGATTTGTCAAATTCCAAAAAACCCAGATAAAATGCTTCAGAATCACTTTTCTTTTTAATAAATACTTCTCTTCATTTTGATCAGTTTTAGCCCTTTCATTTTAGAAATCTATAACTTTATAGAGATGTTACTGGTTGACTGTAACATAGCAGAGGAGAGAAATGGAAAACAGTGGGAGGAGCTGAGAAGGCTGTATAAGCCTGGGTCTTAGGAGACAGGCTTTGAATCTGCAGTGCCAAAAGCAGAAATGCTACTGTGTAAGCAAAGGAGCTATGGCTTGATGGGTACCTAGGGATGCCCAATGTCATACTGACTTTATTTAATCTGACCTGAATTCCCTCAAATCCCAGAATCATGCTAGAAATTGGCCTCTTTTTATACTGTCTTCAATCCAGCAATATCAGAATAATGTTCAAACTTTTTGCCAAAGTACCAGGGTATATACCTGTGCTTCAAGAAGAACCATATATATAGACTAAAGGTAATGCCCCTCATGCTCCCACCTACCCTTTTGATTAGTTCTGCCACTAATGTCTATTATGTGCTCTAAGATTTGCATATGGTAGGCTATTCAGTTCTTTAAATAAGCTGTGTTTCCACCCCACCCACCACCTAATTTTACAGATGATATGACAGACTTAGAATGCTTTTCCTTACTTTCCCTTTGCCAGTAATCTATTGGCACAAATGTTATTACCTCTTTAAGGTTTTCCCTGATTCTACTAGGCAAATTTATCAGTCCTTCCTTATACTCTCACCAGAGTCTACATTTTTTAAAATGGGGTGATTTTGCCTCCCAGGGGACAGCCAGCATTGTCTACAGACATTTTTGGTTAGCATAACTCAGGTGGAGGGGTTACTGGCGTTTAGTGGGGAGATGCCAGGGATGCTGCTCAACATTCTACAATGCACAGGTTAGCTTCCCACAACAAAGAATTATCTGGCATAAATCATCAACAGTGCTGAGGTTGAGAAACTCTGATCTGTAATTGTGACATGGTATTACAATTTTTTCTGGCATGTATGTCTTCTCCCTTGAGTTCTTACTATGGAAAAAAGATGTCTTATTTATCTGTATATTTCCAGCATATAGAATGTCCTTGATGAATGTTTTTGAATAATGAAAGAAACAAAGGAGAAAACAGAAGGGAGAAGGGTAGGGAAGGAGAGAAACGGAGAAAGAAAAAGCAACTCATGAAGGCACAATGGGAAGGAGGAAGGAAAAGAAACAAAACAGGGTAGAGTTCTCTGTCCACAGGGAAGCTATATAGGATAATGGATGTTGCCTCCCCAACCCCTATATGACTGAGAAGGTAAAAGGAGAGCAGGGCGTGGTGGTGCATGTTTGTAATCCGAGTGACTTGGGAGGTTGAGGCAGGAGGATCACTAGCTCAAAGCCAGCCTCAACAATTTAGTGAGGTCCCAAGAAACTTAGTGAGACAGGTGATTAAGTCTCACTGGATTATATCCCCAGCAACAACAATAAAAAAAAAAAAGGTTTTTTAAAAAAGGTGTATTTATACAGTGTATAAAACCTGACAGACTAAGAGCTTTAGGCTTTACTACTTAATAGCTGAGTGATCTTCAGAAAATTATTTAATTTCTCTAAATCAGAACATCCTCATTTGTTAATGGAAGAAAATGAGTCACTCTCATAGAGCTGAGGTGAGAATACAATGAACGTACAGTCAGAAACTAGTATTTATATACAATAAGATTCTACAGACATTATTTCTTCCCTTGTTTCTGTAAGAATTACGTGAATAGACAGGTATCAATTAAGACTTTTCTCAGTGATTTCTATTTCAATATTTGTGCTTTCTACCTTGGTAAACTCGGATAGCTTGCTATCATGATTGCAAAATAGAAAGCACTGTCATTCTGTATTGTTACAGAATGTTTGTTAAATAATTTATTATTTTAGGTAACTCAATCCAAAGAAATCAGATTTCTAGTCTTCATTGTTTCTATAATTTTCACAAATTTAAAAATACACATATCTGACAGAAAAAAAAATGAGCCAGTATTCTTAGTTCCAAATTCAAATTCAAGAAATAATTTTCAGGACTGGGGGTTGAACTCAGGGCATCACACATACTAGATAATCACTCTACCACCGACCTACTTCCCATCCCTTAAAATAATAATAATTAAAACAACAAAACTATAAGGAAAACAGTAGGAAAAAAGTTGAGGTAAACTTCATAATATGAAGATAGAATCCCATTCAAAAGAATTCTTTACTCTTCATTTGTGTGTGTGTGTGTGTGTGTGTGTGTGTGTGTGTGTGTTTATGAAGTAGATTAACCTAACTCAGAAACGGTCTAACCTATCTGGCTTATTGTCACATAGTCTTTCAAAGGAACTTACCTGGCCTGTAGCCACATAGTCTTTCAAAGGATGAATAGCCAAACAGAGAATATCATCATCGTGACCCAAGTAAAAACGCTGTGTGTTCTGTTGTCTATTGTAAATGACACCCACTGCTGCTACGTGGTACACAATTTCACCAATTTGAGTATAAAACAGATTACTTCGACAGTCATAACCTCTGTAACTAATACAGAAAACAAATCATATACAATTAGTTTTGGTCTTATATCCGATCTATACAGAGAAGTATGTAACTTTAGAGTCATTTAATTTCCAGTTTTAAAGGATCCTGAACAATTGAAAGAAAACTACCTTCTTAGATGCTATAAGCATGTATGAACTGCTCTGATTACAAATAGCTAATCCAAACCATAATATTGAGCAAAAAAAGAGCAGGGTGCTGAAAAATATATCGAGTATACTACTAATTACATAAGCATAATATTAAATTTATATAAGACAAAACAGCTGCTTTTTTAATAAATAAAATGGTGTAGAAAACAGCATATATGTCTGTTTATAAAGGCATTTTTATTTATGAAACTGAGTAATAGTGATTGCCTAGGGGCAAATGATGACTGGGAGAGCAGAACTGAGAGGAAGGTTTTAAACCCCTGTTATGCATACTGTTGAACTGTGAAACACATATTTCAAAAAGTTGAAAAAATAATTTTAAAATATTATGTTCACTCAGGAAAAAGTAACCAAGTCTTCTTAAAATGGTCAATATAATTCCATTTATAGTAACCTCGTTTGTGCTTCAAAGAAACCCAAATTATAAAGCACAACTGAATAGAAATATTGCCTGCTTTACCACTGGAGAGAAAATAATCTTAATAAATCCTTTTTCAAATTCTTGGAAAGTATTATCAGTCTGGTAAGAAAATGAGGACTGGGGGAGGGGTAAATAGAGTCAGACTGGAAAGCCTGTATTGTCAGATAGTCTAAGAGAATCCAGAATATATAATCCAGAATCCACTAATATTTTACTTAAATTAAAACACAAAAGCCCAAATGCTTGGGGGGAAAAAGGAAGACACAATATTATTTCAAATTAGGCATATTTAGGGGAGACGATTATCTCACATTTTTAAGGACAAGATGTGCATGTTAATAGATAATACCAAACTTCCAAAAGACAAATTTATTTTTAATATTTTTTTAATTTTTATTTTTAACATTTATTTAGTGCTTATTATGTGCCAGGCACTATTCTATGTCAGCACTATCACAGTCTTATTTGCTCCTCATCAGAACTTTATGAGGTACTGTCATCTCCATTTTACAGAGAGGTTAAATGACTTGCTCAAAGTCACATAGTTGGTAGAGCAAGTCACACAGTAAATGTGAACTAAATTTGAACACAGAAATGCAAAAACATTGTTTCATACCCATGAACAAAGTGCAATCGGATACTATTTCCTGGAGCCCGTTCTCTTCCTTTAGAAGTAGCACTTTTTTGTTTCTCTTTGCATTGTTCTTTAAGCTGAGGTAGATCTTCTTTGTAAACCTTTAAAAATGTATATAAGTAGGAAGACATTCATAAAGGTGTCCATATACTCCTAATATAACTTCTAGACACATGGTTACTATTAATCAGCTTTAGCAATTATCTCTAATAGGAAGGTACTTTACAAAATGTACTTCCTTGGAAAGAACAAACTCACATATTTAGTGTTCCAGGAAATCTTTATACTTAAGAAAATATTTCAGAGGGAATAAATGGGAGTGTATTGTTTCAAAAATCTACAGGCAAAGAGAATACAGGAATACAAAGAGAATATATCAAGCATTTAATATAAAAGAACATTTTATACAACTGTGCTTAGTGTTTAAAGTGAGAAAACTGAAATACACTGCTTGGGAATTTAAGCCTCAAAAGATAACAATAGAAACACAGCAGGGAGCAATATAAAGAAGGAATTGGATTTTCCATGGAAAAAACTGCTTGAATAGAAAATTACCTGTCGACGATAGGTGAGCTGTGTCTCTTGTTCAATTTCAGAATCCAGTTCTGGAACATCTGACAGGTCTGAATCTGATTCATCACTGTTAGAATCAGCCAGACTTTCTGTAATTTTTGAAAATGAAATTTCATTTGTTTAAAGAAGATTTATTTTCAAAACAGCACTGTAAAATTAATGATTAAGAGCTGACTATGTCAGTTGACATGGAGAGAAGCCATAAAACAATCAAATGAAATTACCTATTCAAGTGACACAGATATGAGTAAACTACTACAGATGATCTTCCTCTCCACTCACTGCAAACTGAATACCCCCTTTAAATCCCTTCACTTGCTCCCTAATGACTGCTACATCAAATTTAAATGTCTGTGTAAATATAAGTGGATATAACCTATAATTAACATGAAAATAGCTAAAAAATACTACACAGAGCAAATGAATTGGCATTATATAATTTCTCTTTGCTAAAAAAAGGATCCATGAAATCTAAACACCCATCCCTCAGAGTACACAGTAAGCGTTTTTTTATTAATATAACCATTTCTTCACTCATCATTTGATATAATGCAAACAAAGTACTTTATATCCCACTCTGACATCTGACTTACCATAGTCCTAAAGTTTAATCTGAAATTTCTGCTGGTAACAAACTGTACTAGGAATTTAAGAAACTAGATTATACTTCAATGGTAAAATTGTCATTTTGAAGTTTTTGAAGAGTTGTTTGATGGGGAAATTGTTTAGGTGATTCATATCACTCACCTTGGGGTGCTATGTGAAGAGCATCTTTCAATTTTCTTTCAGGAATAAATTTCCACTGAAAGACAGAGTGATCTGCTCCACCAATAGAAATAACCCACTGATAATCATGTGACCATCTGACATTAGTTACGTGAGCTGAATGGCCAATATATTTTTTAAACTTAGCCCCTATAATAAAAATATATCTTTAAATTATACACAAATTTCAACATATAAAACACTACTACAAAGAGCAAATTTCTATACATAAATCATTACATCATCCTTTCATTATCTTAATTATGATCAAATGGAAAAATGCTGATTCAAAAATGGGTTGACTGAACAAATAAATGAATTGATATTGAGGGATGAAAATATTATTTCCTGTACTAATTCACAACATAATTTGGTAGGAACTACCAAAGATATGAGACATTATCTTACTACTTTGAGAAAAGCTTGGGAATCAAATGTTTTAATATTAGGATAATTGACTATTTTGTCCTGAGGCCTTTAGTCTTAGGGAAATTCAAAGATCTAATCTAATCCACATGTACCCTTCCTATTCTCAATCTAAAAGATATTACTACTAAATTGAGCACAGTGGCACACACTTGTAAGCCCAGTGATTCAGGAAGCTGAGCAAGACCCTCAGCAATTTAGCAAAATCCTATCTCAAAACAAAACTAAAAAGTACTAGGATGTGTGGCCCAGTGGTAAAGCACCCCTTGGTTCAACCTTCATTGCTGAATTGAAATAAAATATATTACCACATCATATACAACCTTTTCCTAATCTTAAATTGGACAATAAAACAATATAAAGGACTTTTTTCTAGTAATAATGTTATTCAAGTATGTGAATTCAATAAACATGCAATCTTAAAATACTTCTACTAATTATTTAAATATGCAATAGTCATATCCTATTTTTTCTTTCACTTCCCTAGCGACAGTCTCAAGCTGACTCACAAGTGCCTAGAAATAAAAATCATCCTTACCATAAAATAAATTACTGACAAAAAGGAAACAAAAGGCTTGGATTGTGGCTCAGTGGCAGAGTGCATGCCTAGCACGTGTGAGGCACTAGGTTCAATTCTCAGCACCACATATAGATAGATAGATAGATAGATAGATAGATAGATAGATAGAATGATAGATAGATAGATAAATTAAATCAATCAATCAATCAATCAATCAAGGTCCATCAACAACTAAAAAATTTTTTTAAAAAAGGAAACAAGAAAGAAAAACAATTTATGTTCTTGAAGCAAGGAGAAATCTCTTAGACAAAACTAATTTTATTAGACTTTGGTTAAGTACTCGTGTAGCAATTCAGAAGACTACTACATACTTCATTTAATTTTATAAATGAAGTAAAATTATTATGCAAAAATAATACTGTCTTCACTTTTGCAAAAGATAAATTGTCAATAAAGCCCATTCAATTGACTAAGAAAACTCAGAAAATTACAGTATTTTTGTTTTTGCACAGAGGTCAGTATATGAAGCAATGAATGGGAGCAATGTCTAATGTTGAAATCATCATAATTATTACTGAAGCTCATACTTTCTAAGCAGGCAATTATCATCTTAAAAGCTATCAAGCATGGTGACTCTCATGTCCTGGCTATGTGGTGGAATCTAGAAACAGGATACTTTAATTACTAGATATTTAGCTAGTCTCTATTAACATACTTAGCATTACTTATGGAAGAATTTTTGTATGCACCCGAGAAGCTGACATCTCACAGGCAGAATCAATAACCCGGCAGAGGTGACAGGATCCTGAACTCATTATTTCACTATAGAGGCACAGTAGAAATAACAGCCTTGGCTTGTGGAAAATTTAAGCCTTTAGGTTTGACATCAGTAGACTATATATCCGAATCAAACTATGTTAGCTTTTTTAATAATCACCTTTACTAAGCTGCATTTTACTATTTGTCCAACAGCTTTTATCAACAAGCCAGGTAATCTCATCATGCATCTGCTATAAGTATGAATGTTATAGAACATACATTCACTGTATCTTTATAATATAAAGACCCATGCATAGAAGAGAATTCTTTGACAATTAAATCTCATAAGAAACTTGGATTTTTCTAAGGAATAAGAATGCATTTTTAAAATTTTTAAAGACGTATTATTAGTTGTAGATGGACACAATACCTTTATTTTATTTATTTTTATGTGGTGCTGAGGATTGAACCCAGTGCCTCACATGTGCAAGGCAAGTGCTCCACTGCTGAGCCACAGCCCTAGCCCAAGAAAGCTTATTTTTTTAAAATCCACGATGAAAACTATTTTGTGCCCTGCTTCATTTTACTTTTGTTTCCAGGAAGCACAGAATCAAATTTGATGTTTGGGTACTGTCATTTTCTTTATCTTGTTTTAATGTGTACTTTTATTTGTATTTCCTCTGGGACTAATTCTTTAATTATTTTAGTATTTAAGAACTTTTTATAAGCTGATTTAAATACTTTATGAAATAAGGCATGGAACAGATGAAAAATTACTAATAATAGCATTTCATTTAATGATCCCCAGATCTTTGAATAGAATGATTGAGTCTACAGTCATACCACCCTGAATGCGCCTGATCTCGTCTAAATAGAACAATTGATATCATTTTAGAAGAGATCCAAGAAAAAAGGAGATATAAAGTACACAGAAAACGACCAATGAAAAGAACCTTTTTTCACATCTGTTATTGAAAATAATTGTCAAAACAATATGTGATAGGATTTAAGCAAAACACTCAGACATCAAAACTAACTCAATAAGTTCCAAATTGATCTGAGGGTGTACACTTCCTTAGAATTCTTAAGAAAAAAAAATAAGAAAAAATGTCTCCCAAAATATATGTATTCAATAAGCTAAATTATTAAAGATAATAATAAAAAAAAGTATGACCATCATTGCAATTTGACTACATGAATAATTCAGGAAGTAGGAGAAAAAAAGTTTTGTTAAGATGAAAAAAGGCCTAGTTCATTCGTTCTAATGTATAAATTCAAAAATAATTTTCTAATATAAACTTCATGACCAAAAATAAATGTAACATGACAATAATTTGTGAACATGCAAAATAAAGGTCACTACCAGTCCACATTTTAAAAAATATGAAATCCTCTTACCTAGTTCGATTTTCTACAAGAACATAAAAGCCTTTTATGAGTTTATTTAAAATATTTAAAAGAAGAGATACCTTTTCTTAAACATGGATATCGGAATAATTTTATAATTCCATAGTCATCGGCTGTAACTAAAACTTGGCCAATGTAATTTCCATCTACTGAATTTATATCATTGATATCTGAATATTTCGGCCAAATTCCATTTACTTCAAGGCCTGAAACACATGTCCATGAAGCCCAATGAACACCTTTGATTTCTTCTTTACTTGTCGCTTCTTTTCCTCCTAAAAATAAATCAGTCTGAATTTAAGAAGTTATTTCACTTGATTTTTTACTCAAGCTTAAATTGTACTTATTACACGGTAATCTCAAATTTTAAATATTTTCCCACCCCAATTACAGGAGACTACATGAAAAAGTAGATATGTGTAAGGAGAAAACAAAAAGCAAGACGCTTTTTAAAGAAGCTACCAAAAGAATTGTATCTTCAGAGACATACACAGATTTAATATGATTCATGGCTTAGTAGATTCACCCAGGTGAATCTTACTGAAATCATGACACGGATTAACCACAACAGGCTGAGTTATAAGAGAAGTAAAAGCCATGAGGAAGTTGCTATGAGAAACCTAAGATACATAACTGACAAAAAGAGAATGAAAAAATACCAAAAAGGTAGGATTGGTGGAGAGTAATACATTTCCATTTGGTAAAATGAATTTCAAGACTCAGTAGATTTCCATTACATATAGATCATTAATGAAAATTTTTTGTAGAAATGAAGTTAATTTATGTGGTTAGTCTTACTAAATAAGTTATTGGAAGATAGGGACTAATTAACTAAACATCATATTAACTAAAGTCTATGAGGTAATATTTTAATGATTGTTTTTTATTCTTTTATTTTTAAATCTCTGATTTAGTTTGTTAGCTAGATTATTAATATTTGCAAAATTTACTTGAGGTAACCACAAACAAATAACTTAAGGTCATACATATGAAGTAATTATATTTACTTAGTTTCACCCAAAAAATGACATTTTGACTCTAATACACAGTGGAATTTTACCATACACAAGTCACATGGTATTGAATTTAATATAAGATGAATCTTTCTTCAATTATCCAAGTAAATAAGTTTTAATTAAGGAAAAAGAAAGCACACAGAATGGTGGTTTCCAGGGACTGGGAGAAGCCGTGGGGATGGGGAAATGTTGGCAAAGAGTACAAAGTCTCAGTTATAAAGGATGAACAAGTTCTGCAGACTTCATGTATAGCACGTTGACTACAGTTAATAATAATGTATATAACTGCATATTATATTTGAAATCTGCCAACAGAGAAGATCTTGAATGCTCTTACCACAAAGAATGATAACACTGTAAAATGATACATATATCAACTAGCTTGATTGTGGAAAACATTTCACAATGTACAGCAAGTGTACCTAAGAACATCACACTGTACCATGTACATATATACAATTTTTATACATCAATTGTATCTCAATAATCCTCAGGGGTGGGATTCCTAAAGAATTTCAACATCATAGGGTAGCCCTATAGAAAAGAAATGCTTAAAATATTAGTTCATCTTCCCTTTCCTATGCTCAAATGAAACTTATATGCTGTTTCTGGTGAAAGCCTAAAATATTGTATAGATGTTAAAAATCTAAAAACTATATACAATTTACTAGAAAAATTTACCTGGCATCCTATAAAAAAGTCTTTTCCCATTTCCATCATTTGTCTGTAAATATCTACTGTCTGAGGACCAGTCCAGATGAGTGATGAAACTAAGTGATCCAACACATTCGCCAACTTTTTTATAACGCTGAGCAACTCCATAAATATCAACTGAGCTATCATTGCAGCCAACAGCAAGGTAAGTTCCATCTGGTGAATATTTTAACTCATGAATTGCTTCCTTCCTATCTTTAATATGCACAACTTCCGTCATATCTCTGTTACAAAGAAAAAAATGAGACCATGTGAACAAATGTCACAGCAGAAGTCTGTTTTCAAAAGTGTCTAAAATGACCATAAGGCTGTATCAAATGTTTATAAACTAAATAAATGTAAATAAGTACTATTCAGGAATAATTATTTGAGGGACAATAACTATACACCAGAAGTAGAGAAAAATGGGGCTGGGATGTGGTTCAGTGGTAGAGCACTTGCCTAGCATACATGAAGCCCTGGGTTTAATCTCTAATACTGAAAGAAAAAGAGAAAGAGGAGGGGGGGACATAAACTGAATTTCAGTTCATAAATTAAGTAGTTTAGCAATTCCTACTAAATTTCTGGAGCCATACAAAAAAGGAAACAAAATCAGAGATTTTTATGATGAAAGTTCTTTGTAAATACTGAGTTTATGAAAAATAAACTATAGTTATAAACACTATAATTTTCAAACAATTTTTTGTAATGAGCTAAATGTGCAAAATTACATTCAGGAAATAAAAATATGAAAGAATATGTTACTTGAGCAATATTTTTGAAAATTTATCTTTGTATAGCTATCATCAGTTATTTTTACTTCAAGTTCTGAATTTTAAAATAGAACACAAATTCCTTCTGTATGGACCATAGCAACGAGTGAAGTTTAATATTTTTTTCTATGATGCTTTATAAACAAGTTTCCAAAATAACAAAGTATTGGTAACAGTCATAAAAACAGATAGTTTAACACTTCTGATTTCCAAAGTTTTTAGAACTGGTGAAGAGGATGGGAGGCAAGGAGAGAAAAAAGGGTAAGTGATATTTCTAATTAGTGCCAGGAACTTTTCTCCTTATAAATTTTGCATCACATATGCTCCATCTAGACAATTTTAGAAATAGAAGTGTGTTTCTTAGTTTTTAAAATTTCTAAATGGACAAACTCAAATTTCTTTACTAATGCTGAGTACTTACTTTGTTTTAGAATTAAGATTCAAACTTGAACTTAGCTTCCATGAGAGATGGATATAAAGTAATTATGATAAAAGGTGATAACTACTCAAAAGGAATGTGTGAAGAATTCTGAAAGAAGGGTTAGGACCAGACTGCAGGCAGAAAGGAACCAAGGAAGGGTGAAACCTGATACAAGTGAAAGACCTGAGAAGTTGGTTGTGTCTGAGAGAAGTTTCTAGGAAGAAGATATAGCATGAGCTGAAGTTTGAAAGTCTCCACATGTGTAGCACATTTACAGAATAGTGGGTAATGTAATGTGGATGTAAGTATAAACTGGCAAAGTAGAAAAAGATGGGGTTAAAGACATAAACCCTTATAACAATCTGTAACAGATCTGATACTGTGCCAAGGATTTTGGATTTTAGCATGGTGTTAACCACATAACAAAAGAGATGAAAATCAGCCTCTTAGGTGCAAAAAGTGAAAGAAAACAAATATTAAAAAAAACAAGAAACAAAAAAACAAAAAAACAGTGCATGTGACACAGAATGCCAGCAATTTAGTAAAAATTCATTTCTCCATCTTCCTAGACTGAATTTCCCAGATTCTTCTGCAGTTAGTTCAGCCATCATGCGATGTGGGAGGAAATGATGTGAGCCATTTCCAAAGTCATGCTTTTTTAGAAAGCGGACATAACCCTCTTCAAACACTCTTTCCTGTCCTGCTGGCAAGATACGATGTAAATCCTGGAGACTGATAAAGTACAACAAAATGAAAGGAGCCTGGGTCTTTGAGTTACCTGGGAAAGGAAAGTCACTCATTGCCTTCAGATGTTACAAGTGCAAGAATTAATCTTCAGTTATACCTCAGCCATTATTCAGCTTCCAAGTTAATTACAGTAGTTAATGATTACCCTAACCAATAAATATTAAAAACAAACAAAAAAGAGTCCTAGGACAGGCCAGGGATTGTAATGTTTAAAGATTCTAAACTTTTTAAAAAAATTTCCTGGTCAAAAGTCACTTTTGCCTAGATCACATAACTTGCAAGGTCCTCTTCCTAAGCAGACTTTTAGTTACCTCTCTTTCCCAGAGACTCCTTCAAGTTATAATTAAATCCAAGCATCTTCTTTCTCTTTGCTCACATCTATCCATCCACTCTGTGTCTATATGGAGCACTATTTTTTTTTATTGTGGAGCATGACTTTTTAAGAAAAAGGTACTATTTGATAGCTTTTACTTTTTATACTTCCCTTATTAAAGATGTCATAATTTCCACAAACCTTAATTAAAATGTTTCTGGAAAATTCTTCATAATCATTTTAGCATTTTTAAACCATATTTTTGTTCTAGAGATTTAGTTGTGTCCAATTAATGAAAGAAATAAGTATGGATTAAGTCCTAGATTTTTTGTTGTTGTTTATATACCCCTTACCTACTAAAGCCTGAGTGCACACACACAATATAAAACAGCAGCAATGGAGAGAGAGATTCTGGTTGCTGGATGGATTTTATAGTACGTATTATGTTGCTATGGATACATACTATAGGTAATTGTGAATTATACGACTGTCTCTTATAAAGAAGTTTCTCTAATTTAAAGGACAAAAGATTATTAGGTAAAAGTTTAATTAAAAAAAATTCTGGGAGCTGGGGGCATAGGTCAGTGATAGAGTACTTGTCTAGTATACACAAGGCTGGCTTTGATTCCCAGCACTGCAAAACCAAAACCAAAACAAAACAAAAAACCTAATTTGGATGAAGACTTTTGGGGAACTGATAGGTGAATGCTGTGGGTTCTTTAAAAAGAAGAGGAAGGTCAAAGTCTGGAAATACTTATGAATTAACAGTTCATAATACATCACAAAGAAAAGATATACAGTGTTAATCAGTGCACATAACAGAAGAATAATTCCTAGATGAGGGAGTCCAGGAAGACACTAACAAATGAAGTGGAATAGATATCCATGTCTAAACTTTATTCTGAGGAATAAATGTGACTTAGCTCAGCAGAAGATAGGAACTGGAAGATAACGGATACATGTTCCAGCAGAGATAACACTGTATGAAAGAGCTGATGGCAAAATAAAGTATTCAAGTTCAGTTTGAGGACATTGTAATTGTACTGACACAATTAAAGGGAGTGTAGCATGAGCTGAGTCTGGTGAGGGAAGTAGAGGGAAAATCATGAAAGGCCTCGTGGGTCTTGTTAAGATTTGTGACCTTATTTTTTAGTTTAAGGTAGGTTAGATGCTTTAGGAAGATATGGCTTGGCCCTGGTACACCACCTTCTACCATAATTTAAGAACAGTATGCTATGGATAGGAATATAGCTTACTGATAGAGCTCTTAATGAGCATGCATGACACCTGGATTCTCTTTCCAGCACCACAAAGGGGACAAAATCAGTATGTTTGATTCTTATTCATTCTTTATTTCTCTTTCTATTTCTCCAACCATAACATAACTACTCCTTTGAGTACAGCTCTACTAATGAATCCTACTTTACCAAATGGATAATAAAAAGAGACAATAAAAAGTAAATCAATACAGTCAAAATGGCCACACTACCAAAAGTGTTACACAGATTTAATGCAATTCCTATTAAAATCCCAATGACATTCTTCATAGAACTAGAAAAAGCAATCATGAAATTCATTTGGAAAAATAAAAGACCCAGAACAGCCAAAGCAATCCTTAGCAAGAAGCGTGAAGCAGGAGGGAACACAATACCAGAGCTTAAACTTTACCACAGAGCCACAGTAACAAAAACAGCATGGTACTGGCTCCAAAACAGACACATAGACCAAGTGTACAGAATAGAAGACACAGAAACACATCCACATAAATACAGTTATCTCATACTAGACAAAGGTGCCAAAAACATTCACTGGAGAAATGATAGCCTATTCAACAAATGGTGCTGGGAAAATTGAAAATTCACATTAACAAAATGAAATTAAACCTCTATCTCTTACCTTGCACATATATCAACTCAAAGTGGATCAAAGACTTAGGCACTAGATCAGAGACCCTGTGCCTAATAGAAGAAAAAGTAGGTTCAAAGGCCCAAATCTTCACCATACCAGCCTAGGATCTGACTAAACAAGACTCCTAAAGTGCAAGAAGTAAAATCAAGAATTAATAAAATGGCTGGATTCAAACTAAAAAGCTTCTTCTCAGCAAAGAAAACAATCAATATGTGAAGTGAGAGCCTACAGAGTGGGAGGAAATATTTACCACACGCACATCAGATAGAGCACTAATCTCCAGAGTGTATAAAGAACTCAAAAAACTTAACACCAAAAAACAAATAATCCAGTCAATAAATGGACTAAGGAAGTGAGCAGACACTTCACAGAAGATAAACAATCCACTAATAAACATATGAAAAAATGTTCAACATCTCTAGTAATTAGAGAAATGCAAATCAAAACTAAGATATCATCTTACTCCAGTCAGAATGGCAATGATCAAGAATACAAGCAAAAATAAGTTTTGGTGAGAATGTGGGGAAAAAAGTACACTCATACATAATTTGCTGGTATGACTGCAAATTAGTGCAACCATTCTGGAAAACAATATGAAGATTCCTTAGAAAACTTGGAATGGAAACACCATTGGACCAAGCTATCCCACTCCTTGTTCATACCCAAAAGATTTAAAAGCTACATACTACAGTGATGAAGCCACATTGATGTTTATAGCAGCCCAATTCACAATAGCTAAGCTATGGAAACAAACCTAGATGCCCTTCAATAGATGAATGGATCAAGAAACTGTGGCATATATACATAATGGAATATTACTCAACCTTAAAGGAAAATGAAATTATGGCATTTGTAGGTAAATGGATGGAGATGGAGAGTATCATGCTAAGTGAAATAAGTCAATCCCAAAAAACCAAAGGCCTAATGTTTTCTCTGATATGCAGATGCTAACTCACAATACGGGTGTGGGGGCAGGGAAGACTAGAATTACTTTAGGTAGAGGAGAATAAGGGAGGTGAGGGGGTAAGGGGGTAGGAATGATAGCAAAATGAATCAGACATTATCACTCTATGTACATATATGACTACATGATTGGTGGGATTCTATATCATGTACAATCAGAAAAATGAGAAATTATAATCCATTTATATGTGATGTATCAAAGATCATTCCACTGTCGTACTAATTGAAACTAATTTTTAAAAATCAGCAAATCAAGAATAATGACATGGTAAACTCAGGATTTTGTGAGTTACAATTCTGTGGTTAAACTATAAAGGCATTTAACAGTCAGAATAAGCATCCCAAGGATCCTGATAGAGTTGTTGGATTCACCTGTGAAATTACAACCTTAATTAAAAATAAGAACTTATTCACCCAGTTTGCTGCATACAGTAATTGAAAGGATAAGTAAATGTGTAACTGAAAGGACAATTAATGTATAAATTAATAAAAATCACTACTTTTTTTTTTTTGAACCAGGGACTGAACTCAGGGGCACTCGGCCACTGAGCCACATCCCCAGCCCTATTTTGTATTTTATTTAGAGACAGGGTCTCACTGAGTTGCTTAGGGTCTCGCTAAGTTGCTGAGGCTGGCTTTGAACTCGAGATCCTCCTGCCTCAGCCTGCCGAGTTGCTGAGATTACAGGTGTGCGCCACCGCACCCAGCTAAAAAATCACTACTTTTTAATCAGCTATATGAGAGGAATTCTAATTTGTTTTACATACATTTTTAATTTTTAATTTTTAAATTTTATGTGTTCTAATTAGTTGTACATGACAGTAGAATACATTCATACATTTTGATAGATCATACTATAAATTTTAAATTCTTATAAAACTTCTGTAAGTTAGCATTCCAATTTCAATACTTCCAATACTTTCAGTTCTTTCACACAAGCAAAAATAAAGCTGATTGGGGCTGGGTTGTGGTTCAGTAGTAGAGTGCTTGCCTCACACGTGCAAGACATTGGGTTGGATCCTCAGCACCACATAAAAATAAATAAAGATGTTGTGTCCACCTACAACTAAAAAATATTTTAAAAAAATAAAGTTTATCACAAATATTAATCATAGTGTCCAGTATTTCTATTTGATTTCTAACTTGAAAGACTACATAGCAGCCTCCAAAGAAATTAACCAATGAAAAGAATAAATGCTCAATCTTAGATTATTATAGTCAGAAAGACTGAAGAATTAATAATCAAATCAATTCCAAACTTACAACAGCACTGAGAGCCTAACAGAAAAGTTTCATAGTCTTTTATCTGTTTAAGAAGTTATTTTGACATGATAAAATAAGGCAATATGACATACTTATAGGTATATGGGGAAAAGTTTTACTTAATGTTTAGATTTTATATAATTAAATTGCAGTTTAAAAACTTAGTTTAAAAATTCCACTTATCTAAGGTACCTAGAATAGTCAAATTCTGTCTGTTAGGTGGAGAATAGAGTGGTGGTTGCCAGAGACTGGAGGGAGAAGGGGATGAAGAGTTTAATACATACAGAATTTCAGTTTGGAAATGTTCCAGGACAACCCAGTATGTATATGAGAACAGGCACCAAGGTGCAGTGAAGCCAAGAAAGAGAGGCAGACAGAGCTAGGATTGTAGAGAGTGTGATTTATTGAGGGACTTAGTCACAGAAGTATGGTCCTAGGCAGCAGTAAAATCAAATAGAGATCTGAGGCTGCAGCTCAGTGGCAGAGTGCTCTTGCCTAGCACATCTGAGACACTGGGTTCAATCCTCAGTACCATATAAAATATAAATAAATAAAGGCATTCTGTCCATCTGCAACTATTAAAAAAAACAAAAACAAAAACAAGTAGACCCTGCAATTTGGGCCAGAAAGAGGGGGCACATACATTGCTTAGAACAAAAATCACTTCATTCAAGCCAGAATGTACCTGGTTATCTTATGCTAATATCAAAGAATGAGGCATATTTCAGGGGCCAGGGTCTGGTTGTAAAGCTCCACACATAACACTCTATAGGTTTTGTCTATTTATAGTATGCTGGTAAATTATGTAGGAAAAATCAGCTGGGGTTACTCCAGGGTATCATGGCATTTATGACTGGAGGTGGCTGCAGTCATGTCACGCTAAATCCTACAGGAAGATGAAAAGTTTTAGAGATGGATAGTGGCGACCAATAGTAGAATAATGTGAATGTACTTAATGCCACTAAATTACACATTTTAAAAATGGCTGAAAGTTAAATTTCTATTATGGATATTTTGCCACAAAAATAATTTAAAAGAAAAGCCATAGCGAATCTATTACAAAAAGAGGAATTAGCTTGCAGAGAAACTCACTCAGATGTATGAGAGAACATGATATATCTTTTGTGTAGATGAAGGAAAGAGTCCAGGATACAGAGAAACAGGCTAGAGACAGAGGCAATACCATGTTAAGGACTAGAAACTTCATCTTAGGAACAGCACAAAGTCTTTCTCATACTTTAGAAAGAGGAAGAATATAAACAAATGTTTTAAAAGGAAGTGAATAAAGGTCTAGATGGAAGCAAAACAAGAGATGAAGAGACCAACTAAGGCTATTCCACCAGTTCAGTTCAGAGATAACACAAGGGCATGATGGTGAGAATGGAAGGAAGATAAATTTGAGGACTATACAGAAGTAGACTCTCCAGAATAAGAAAGGCAGAGAAAAGTGAATTAATGGTTTCTGAACTGGACAGCGGGGTAGACGATCACTAAGCTAGCAAAAAAGAAGATTTCATAAATACTAAATCCTTGTCAACACATGTGTATCTATAGGCAATTTTTTCTAAGACTACATAGGATTCAAATTGAATGCATCTAACTAAAAGTCAATACAATATGTAAAATGCTGTAACAAATTATTTAAACTTTTCTAATTACCCAAAGGAAGAACATTTTTTTTTCAAAGCATAAAGATACAAGAAACAACAACAACAAAACACATTCATCCATTTTTCATAGCCTACGGTTGGTAGGGAATCATTACTGAAAATCAATACTACCAAAGAAAATAAGAAGTCAGGACCCAAACTGTATAGCTCAAAATTTCAGCCAAAAATCTTTTAAGCATCCTTAACCTTCCAAAGATACTTAGTTTTCTGATGAAGTTCTTTTTTATAAATCTACTTTATATTTAATGAAATTAATATCTGAAACATGTATGTTAACAGGAAGAGGGAAAGAAGGTATAAATGGCTAAAAACAATGCAAAATATTCTCTCAGTGAACACAAAATTACTCTTTCCATTTCTGCCCTAATACCATACCTTACTCTAAGAACAGTGAATGAGCCATCCTTCATTCCAAGGGCAAGATGGATTCCATCTACGTTTACAGCTGCACAACGAATTGGTTCCTCCATATTACATCTTGCAATTAATGCATGATCTACTAGGCTCCAAATCCTGTAACATTTGATTTAAAAAATAAAAAAGAATTGTTAATTAATGTATACTTTAAAAATAATGATAGACTATGAAAAGATTTTGGTTAAAATAACAATTATCTCACTTTAAGTAATATGAATCTAGATTTTGTGTGTGTGTGTGTGTGTGTGTGTGTGTGTGTGATGCTGGTGATGGCCAACCCAGAGCCTTGTGCATGCTAGGCAAGCACTCAACCACTGAGTCATATCCCCTGCTCTCTAGATGTTTTAACTGTCTACTTTGTGCAAGGAATTCTTACCTGTGAAAATAGGAATACCGCTCATGCTTAAACTGACAGAGGTTGATAGAATTTTTCATTAAAAAAATGACACTAATTTGTCCCAATCATTCATTTTAGATAGATGAATTCTAACTGACCAAAGATGAGATAACTATATATATCTCTCTATAGAGAGAGATATCTATAATATCCTTAAATTGCACATACAGTCATTTTAATTTAAGTGTTAACACTTAAAAATATTCAATTCAAAATGTGTTTCAGACTGAAGGGTAGAAATCAACAATGAAAAAGGAACTGTTTGAAAAATGAGGACTATACTTTCAAATAATCCAAAAGACAAAATACTAATGAAAATTAGTTAATATTTTAAAGTAAGTTATAATAAAAATATTTCACATCAAAATTTGTGGAATATGGCTAGAATAGTAATGGGGGGAATATTTAGGAGCATTAACTGCTCCTAAATTATGAAACCAAGGTTACAATTTAATGAATAGGCATCTACCCCAAAAGGTCAGAAAAATATCAGTAAAACTAAGCAGATTTTCTAAATGTTTTTATAGTATTTTTTAAAATGTATTATTTTATGGAAAAATTATTTTTATACATTTTAATAACCAATACCAATAATGGATCTGCATTTTCCTCTGAATTTTTCTACATATATCATCATACTGTCCATGAATGACAGTTGTTTCTTCCTTTGTAATTCCTCTCCCTTCTTCCCTCCCATCTCCATCTCTCTTGTCCTGCCTTCCTCCCTCTCTATTTGAACTTCCTGTGCTGATGGAGCCTTCTAGTCCACAGCTGAATAGAATAGTGAAAGTGGGCACCATTGTCTTTTTTACGACTTCAAAATTAAAGTTTCAATGTTTTATCATTAAGTACTATATTTACTGCAGAATTCCTATCCTCTTACACAAGTGTCAACAAACCATGGCCTGTGGAGCAAACCAGGCCTCTGCCTATTTTTGTACAGTCTGAGAGCTAAGAATGGTTTTTGCATTTTGGGGGGGTACCAGGAATTGAACTCAGGGGCCCCTGACCACTGAGCCACATCCCCAGCCCTATTTTGTATTTTATTTAAAGACAGGGTCATTTTGAGTTGCCTAACACCTCGTCTTTGCTGAGGCTGGCTTTGAACTCGAGATCTTCCTACCTCAACCTATCGAACTGCTGGGATTACAGGCCTGTTTCATCGTGCCTGGCTGGTTTTTTGCATTTTTAATGGTAAAAAAAAGAATTTTAAAGATAAAATTTTGAAACACAAGAACATATATAAAATTTACATTAAATGCCTATAAATAAAGGCTTTGGTAACAGTCATGATCAGTTGTTTACATATTGTCTATAACTTACATATCACTACAGAGGTAGAATATAGACATTGCAAATAAACAAAGTATATGACACATCACTTTGTACTACTCCTCAGTACACTACAAATTGCTGGTACAGTTATAACTTGAAAGAATTTCAAGTGCAATGTCTACTACGTTGCAATATTTTATTATTTTTTATTACCAGCGCACATCTATCACGTTGAAACAAGAGGAAAAAACTCAGTTTTGAATGTTGCATTTTTAAAGGACAATGCTGGGCGCAGTGGGAAATGCCTGTAATCCCAGCGGCTCAGGAGGCTGAGGCAGGAGGATCTTGAGTTCAAAGCCAGCCTCAGCAAAGTCAAGACACTAAGTAACTCAGTGAGACCCTATCTCTAAATAAAAAACAAAACAGGGCTGGGGATGTGGTTCAGTGGTCGAGTATCCCTGAGTGCAATCCCTGGTACTGAAAAAAAAAAAAAAAAGAAAAAGAAAAAAAGAAAAAAAGGACTATGGAATACAAATTATACTGTTAATTAGATGGAAAAGCACTGTGTTTACTATGTAATTCTATATATTATGGTGTTTGCTATGTAACACTATAGTTGTGTTAAAAGAATACAAATTAACATTACCAGACTGAACACTCATAACCATACTTTCAACCAATGGGAAAGCAACAATCAAAATATTATAAAATTTAGAACAAAATCTCTCATCACAGAAGAATTTCTTTGCAAATCTAAAATTTGAAATGACGTTGCAACAAAAGTTAAGTTTCTGAATGGTTTGTTAGTCAAGCAAGGAAAGCTGTTCATTAGTGAGGAGTTAAGTAAATAATTTTGGGATGCAACAGCAGAAATGTGTCCAAAGAAAACAGACTTGGTTAAGACAGCCATTTTTCACAAGTAGAGCAGCTCAAAGGGTTAAGAATACAGGGAATGATGTCAATAATTAATTTTAAAACAAGGCAAATAACTGAATAGTTTTTCCTTGCATCTGGATGATTTAACAGAAGTTACCAACTCTACCCACTTATTTATTTGATGAGTCAGTGCCATGTTTAAAGTGACTAAAGAATTAGCTACTATGAATGTTCTGCATAAAACTACAGTAAGAATATTTTTGAAAACATTAATTCAATACAACCTAAATAGGAATGTACTAAAGGAGTTGTAAGTGATGGTGGTAAAAATATGGAAAATGGCTTAAATAAATTTGTGAAGATTCTGGAAATGTAAAGTATTTAAAGTCTCTGGTTATTCACTATAATATTCTTTAGCAGATACTTTGCAAAAAAAAATTTTTTTAAACTCTACCAAAGAATTTTAACTCTTCCAGCAGTGTTAATGGTAAACTTCACTTGCTCTTGTAGATCTAACTATTCTCAGTGCTATGAATTTTTCTCAGAAATAGAAGCTGAAAATCTTCATTTCTACCACCACACAGCAGTTTAATGGCTTAGCAGTGATAATATTAGGTAGATAGTTCAGTTATGAGCAGGTATATAGGAGGAAAGACAATGAAGGATTGTAACTTACAGGGAGGAAATCAGACAAATGCACTAGAGAGTCCATGAGTTAGAGGACTGGGGATCACAGAGAACCTTATCAAAGTAGACAAGCATCTGGAAAATGGGAAGTGGTGTGCCAAACCTCCTACAGCCATAATTTATTATAACCCCTTAAGGAAACTATGTTTCAAGATCATATCACACCTACTCATCCTGACTAGATCCTCATGACCTCCCGGACTTGTCAAAAGGTTATCACTAAAATCACTCACACCCACTACTTGTGACTAGGTCAATACAACCCTCATGAAGTAAACTTGCTGAGGGCTAAACAAAGGGGTAACACACCACTTTAGGGGGTATAAGAGAATAAGATCACAACAAAGAGACACAAAGTCCTTAAAACCCCACTCCATAAGGACCACCTTGTCTTCCCTAGAGGTGACCTCCTTCGGTGCCTGTGAACATCGGTACTCTCACTTTTTCTGATAAACTCCTGCTTGTTACGCTGTGTGATTCTCACGAGATTCTTCCTGCAGGACCCAAAGAACTGGTGCCAAGAACCCCATGGCTGCGTCAGCTCCATGGATAGGTCTCCTCTGCAACAGTAATGTGATGGGCACCTTTTTTTTTTATTTTTATTTATTCTTTTTACCTTTTTGATAGCTTAAGTAACATAGCAGTAAAACAAAATCAATAACATCTGTGTAGAGAGCCAGGGATTTAACTGTAAATTTTGATAATGTTCTGTATCGAACAGCCATAGGCTAGACAGAATAAGAGGAGTGTTTTGTGTGTTTTTCCTTCTTTGCCTGTGTCTTAGTTTGGGCCTCTGTAACAGACTACTTTAGTCTACTATTCTGGGGGCTGGAAAGCTCACAATTAAGTGGTAGCAGGTTCATTGTCAGGTGAGGGCCTACAACCTGGCTGCCTTCTTGCGGCATCTGTAATGGGCACCTTTAAAATTGGGAATTTGAAGAAGTACCCAGACACTGTCCTGACTGAAATCATTTTGTCCTTCTAATCTGTTGTTTATTCCTTCCCAGTTCATCTCAAGCTCCTGAATTCCGGAGCCAAGGGACAGGCAGAGTCAGACTTCCTATGCATATTCATACTTTTTGCCTTTTCACTTTCATTCTCCCCCTGTAGCATCCTAAAACTGTTGTCAGTACAGGGAAGACAGATTTCTAGACCAGCTGTCTTCCTGGCTTTTAGATCAAAAATACATTCATTTCTTGCTTCATCATCATTTCTCTCTTTGTTAATTAGATGTGGCCAGTGACTGAAACTGGTCTTCAGAGACACCCAGAGTCAACCCTGTGGCTGAGATCCCTGGTAACAGTAAAATTTTATTGTGATTTTTTTTTTTTTAAGTTTCAGAGCCAAAACTGAAATTTTTCTGAACCAAAAGAACTGTTCTCAAGCATACTTATAAAACACTGAACAGCTTTAAAAATTAGCTTTTGAGGCAGACTTTATTTGATACTATCTCTTAATAAATTCAACACAATTATAATGCAAAAGCAGCACTTACATGTGAAAATTCTACTGTGCTAAAGTCATTTGAATAACAATTAATGCTATGTGAATAACAATTAGCATCAAAAGTTAAAACAAGAAGGGAGATCTCCATTCTCCCACAAATCTGCATCTGCTATAGACAGATAAAGAAATAGATTAAATACGCTTAACCTATACTTCTGGCAATGTATATAGGATTGGTCTTATCTTTCTGTCCTTTGTGCCACAAGAGAAAGCCATAAACAAAGTTCAAGTTTATCCAAGGGAAAAATACCCTCAGGGCAAAAGTGACTGGCTCTTCTATGCTCCTGAATTTCCATTCTGTTTTACGAAGTGTCTGGACAGTTCCTTACTATCTTACTCATCCTTTAATGCCTTTCAAGGCAATTTGCACTTTAATAAGCATCTTTGGTTGTTTTCATTAAAAGTTTTTTCCAAACAAATTGCCACCAATAATAGAAACAGAAATCTGAACAATTACTTTCTAAAGTACCAATTGCCCTGTTTTCAGCAACTATACAGCAGCTGGTAATAGCAGTTCTAAAAGGAAAGAAACGATAAAAGCAGTTCCTAGCAAACAGCACATGGATAAAGCCCACATAGCAAGTTTCAACATAGCTATGGCACCTTCCATCCCCATAAAATAGACTAACCTAATGACAGTAAATGGCAAGGCTGAAAGCATACTGTAAAGACATGTTAGTCGGTATCAATAATTAGTCTGGATGCCCAATTCACTGTGTACACTGAAGAAAACTTTACACAAACGGTTAGACCTAAAAAATAAAGCCATTAATGTAAACCAGATATGGTGGCACATGCCTGTAGTCCCAGCTACTCCAGGGGTTGAGGCTTAAGGATCACTTGAGCTCAAGAGTTTGAGACCAATCTGGGTAATATAGCAAGATCTCATCTCAAAACAAACAAACAAACAAACAACAACAACAACAACAAAAATTCCACCACTAATGTACAAGAAGAATATACAGGATGAACAACCCTAACCCACAATTCCAAAATCTGAAATGACACTGAAAATTTCCATATATGACCTCAAGTGATGCTCCCAGTCAAATGCAGGTGTAGTAAAAATACTATATAAAATTACCATTAAGTTATATGTACAGGTGTATATGAAGCAAATTAATTTTGTGTTTATATAACGGGGTCTACCTCATGCTTTGTGTGTGAACTTCACTGCTCCTTCACTGGTGGCTTATTTTAAAACTGGGTTTTTGTTGTTTTCCCACTTCTTTTTCTTCCTCTTCTCCTTGTCACTCTCCCTAAACATGAGGAAACAAGATGAATGCTCTTCCCATCTTAAGTGGGGTTATCATGTTCTCCAGCTTATTGACCACAGAAATCAAAGAATGTGGGTCAGCAAGATGTGCAGACCTGGGAACTGGTGCCAGTGGATCTGAGCAATGGCTATCTCAAGGCTACCATGTAGACATGAATAGTGTATCTTTTATCGGCACATGTAGAATTTCCCTTTAAAAAGCTCTTTGATCCCCCTTGTTATAAGGGGGACAGTAACTTTTGAGACACTAGTCTGCTACTTTCTTTATTTTCAAGCAAATCAATAAAACATTTCTCTTTTTCTCAAAACCTTGTCCTTGTTATTTGGATTAGCATCAAAAATGAGGATGAAGGGCTGGGGATAGAGCTCATTTGGTAGAGTACCTGCCTTGCAAGCACAAGGCCCTAGGTTCGATCCACAGCTCTGCAAAAATAAATAAATAAAAAGAATGAGGATGAGGAGGATTCAAGATGGTGGGCTAGAGGAAGGCTACATTCCTACTTGCTCCATGGATTCCTACTTGCTCGGGATTCAAACAGCAGGAATATGGCTCTCAACGAGATTTTATATTCAAATCACAAATAAGAGGTTCCCAATCGCTGCTCCGGAACCAACTCTGCCGGGCTGGGCTTGGCCGGCCGCAGGCAGCTACCACTCGGGAGTGCCGACCCCCAAAGCTGCTTCGGAGTCACCGACCTGGGTCTGCGCCTGCCAGCAAGTGAATGCGGGTCCCCAGCAGCGGCTTCAGAGTCACTGACCAGGGTCCGGCATCAGCCAGCAAGTGAGTGAGGGTCCCCAAGTGAGTGCGGGTCCCCCAGCAGCGGCTTCGGAGTCAGGACCCGCTTCGGGAGTCACTGACCAGGCCTGGGTGCCAGCCGGCAAGTGAGTGCAGGTCCCTAGCAGCGGCTTCAGAGTCACTGACCAGACTCTGGCATCAGCTAGCAAGTAAGTGCGGGTCCCCAAGTGAGTGCAGGTCCCCAGCAGCGGCTTCGGAGTCACTGATCAGGCTCGGGCGCCAGCCCGAAAGTGAGCACAGGACCCCCAGTAGCCACTGGGAAATCACCATCCCTAGGCCAGGTTCAGGCCTGAACCCAGGGCAGCCTCAGCTGTGAACACATACCCACCAAGCCATCAGGCCACCATATCCAGCTCCAAGCCCAGGCCTGCACCCTGTACCTGGTCTAGTCTCAGGCCGGCACCCATGCTGTCGCAGACCATCTAACAACAGCAGGTTACCTTAGCCCACAAACATTGATTATCCCTGACTTGGAGGCAGTGGGACAGCATCCTTCTTGGGACACAGCATTACCAAGCGCCTAACAGGCATCAGACTACTGAACAATAGGAGGTTTGAATAGTACAATATAATTTTACAGCAGAACTTTCTTCCTCTTTTTTTTTTGTCTAAATAGTAATATTACGATTATTCCTAATATACTTACTACATTCCAACTTCTTTCCTATTAATACCCTTATCATTCTATCATGCTCTAATATAGCAGTGTCCTTGGAGACCCATTCTCTTTTCTCATGCTAAAAACTTATTTCCTCTAATTCTGCTCTCACTATTCCTATGAAATAGTAACTCTATAGACTCACTTCCTATCTCATTAACATTATATTCTAAACCCTTCAGCATTTTCTTTTTCCACTATTTGAAATTGTGGTCCTTTTTGTAAACCTATCGATTATGCAGTAGATAATTTACACTCATTTCTGCATACTATAACGTAGTTCATATCTAAATGGTTCTATATGGTTTAAGGACACATATTGTTTATATGGGGTACTGCGAATAATAATCTCTTCAAAGTGAGGTATTCGAAATCTGCAGGGACACTCTAAGTTTTTACAGGGAAACTGCAATCCCTCAGACTCGCACTACTAGAGGGCAAGATACACAAGCAACATGAGAAAGCACGGGAAGAAAATGTCCCAAACAAACCTAGATGATATATCAAGAGAACCCAAAGACATCATGGTAGAAGGAATGACAGAAAGGGAGCTCAGAATGTTCATAATTAAAATGATCCAAGAAGAGAATGATGTGATGAGAGAGCAAATTCAGGCTATGAGTAATCAGCTAATAGAGCAATTGCAGGAAGCAAAAAATCATTTCAATAAAGAGATAGAAGTTCTAAGAAAAAAACAAACAGAAATCCTTGAAGGAAACAAGGAAATGAAGGAAACAATAAACCAAGTTAAAAACTCAATAGAAAACATAATCAACAGAATAGATCACTTGGAAGACAGAACCTCAGACAGTGAAGACAAAATATTTAATCTTGAAAACAAAGTTGAACAAACAGAGAAAATGGTTAGGAACCATGAACGGAACCTCCAAGAAATATGGGACATCATGAAAAGACCAAATTTAAGAATTATTGGGATTGAGGAAGGCACAGAGATACAAACCAAGGGAATGAATAATCTGTTCAATGAAATAATATCAGAAAATTTCTCAAATATGACAAATGAGATGTAAAATCAATTACAAGAGGCTTACAGGACACCAAACGCACAGAATTACAACAGATCCACACCAAGGCACATTATAATGAAAATACCTAACATACAAAACAAAGATAGAATTTTAAAGGCAGCGAGAGAAAAGCATCAGATTACCTACAGGGGGAAACCAATATGGATATCAGTAGATTTCTCAGCCCAGACCCTAAAAGCAAGAAGGGCCTGGAACAACATATTTCAAGCTCTGAAAGAAAACAGATGCCAACCAAGAATCTTATACCCGGCAAAACTTACCTTCAGATTTGATGACGAAATAAAATCCTTCCATGATAAACAAAAGCTTAAAGAATTCACAAATAGAAAGCCTGTCCTACAGAACATTCTCAGCAAAATATTCCAAGAGGAAGATATGAAAAATAACAATGTTAGTCAACATGGGGAGGAATTACCCTAAAGAAATAGCCAATCAAAGGAGAAACAAAGTTAAAAGCCCCAAAAAAGCTAAAATGACAGGAAATACAAGTCATATCTCAATAATAACCCTGAACGTAAATGGCCTAAACTCATCAATCAAAAGACATAGACTGGCAGATTGGATTAAAAAGAAAGACCCAAAAATATGCTGCCTTCAAGAGACTCATCTCATAGAAAAACATGCCCACAGACTAAAGATGAAAGGTTGGGAAAAAGCATACCATGCACATGGACTTAGTAAAAAAGCAGGGGATTCCATCCTCACTTCAGATAAAGCAGACTTCAAGCCAAAGTTAGTCAGAAGGGATAAAGAAGGACATTTCATAGTGCTTAAAGGAAGCATAAATCAGCAAGACATAACAATCATAAATATTTATGCACCAAACAATGGCGCATCCATGTACATCAAACAGATCCTTCTCAATTTCAGGAACCAAATAGACCAAAACACAAATACTGGGGGACTTTAACAAACCTCTCTCACCGTTGGACAGATCTTCCAAGGAAAAATTGAACAAAGAAACCATAGGACTCAATGACACAATCGCTAATTTAGACTTAACAGACATATATAGAATATTCCATCCATCAAAAAGCGAATACACTTTCTTCTCAGCAGCTCATGGCTCCTTCTCTAAAAGAGACCATATGTTATGCCACAAAGCTACTCGCAGCAAATACAAAAACATAGAGATACTACCTTGTATACTATCAGATTATAATGGAATGAAATTAGATATCAATGATAAAGTTAAAAACAGAAACTACTCCAAGACCTGAAGATTAAATAACTGGGAAAACTGGAAATCCCTATGCAGCAAAATGAAACTAAACCCATATCTCTCACCCTGTACAAAACTCAACTCAAAGTGGATCAAGGACCTAGGAATTAGACCAGAGACTCTGCACCTAACAGAAGAGAAAACAGGTCCAAATCTTCATCACATTGGCCTAGGACCAGATTTCCTTAACATGACTCCCAAAGCGCAAGAAATAAAAGCACAAATCAATGATTGGGGTAGAGCCAAACTAAAAAGCTTTTTCTCAGCAAAGGAAACAATCAGCAATGTGAAGAGAGAGCCTTCAGAGTGGGAGAAAATCTTTGCTACACACACTTCAGACAGAGCACTAATCTCCAGAATCTACAAAGTACTCAAAAATACACCAAGAACACTAATAACCCAATCAATAAATGGGCCAAGGAAATGAACAGACACTTGACAGAGGAAGATCTACAAGCAATCAACAGATTCATGAAAAAATGTTCAACATCCCTTGTTATAAGAGAAATGCAAATGAAAACCACCTTAAGATTTCATCTTACCCCAATTAGAATGTCTCTTATCAAGAATACAGGCAACAACAGGTGTTGGCGAGGATGTGGGGAAAAGGGTACACTCATACATTGCTGGTGGGAGTGCAAGTTGGTACAGCCACTCTGGAAAGCAGTGTGGAGATTCCTTAGGAAACTTGGAATGGATCCACCATTTGACCCAGCTATCCCACTCCTTGGCCAATACCCAAAGGACTTAAAATCAGATTACTACAGTGATGCAGCCACATCAATGTTCATAGCTGCTCAATTCACAATAGCTAGATTGTGGAACCAACCTAGATGCCCT
>JAJEJO010005535.1:103778-156430 GCA_020662805.1 Glaucomys volans | reverse complement strand
CAAAAATCCAAAGGCTGAATGATCTCTCTGATTAGTGAATGATGATGAATTATGCAGGGGGGAAGGGTGGCTAGAATGGAGGAAGGATTGATAGCATAGAGGGAAGGAGGGGTGGGGTCGGGGTGGGGGGGTAAGAATAATAACAGAATGTGTGACAGACATCATTGCCCTGTGTACATGTATGAATGCACAGATGGTGTGACTCTACTTTGTGTACAACCAGAGAAACAATAGCTGTACTCCATTTGTGTTCAATGAATCAGTAAGTTAAAAAAAAATGAGGATGAAACTTTTGGTAATATTTAGGCATGAGTTCCATGTCCAAGATATCTCATTATGTATATGAAAATATTCCAAAATTCTCAATAGAGGCACTATTGTTTCTAAAAAGTAAAAATGAATTATTAGGTGTGAAAAATCAAATTACAATGTTTTGTACTCCTATAAAGGGCCACAATATAAAAACAGATATATTAAAATTTCACAAAGAAAGGTTGAAATTACAAAAAAAGTCTAAAGTTTCACTGGGAAATTAACAATAAAAAAAGGTTTGAGAAACATTGATCTTAACAATGCCCATCAATGATTGCTAATACCAAAAAGGAGGAGGAGGATGAAGAGAAAGAAGAGGAAGAGGAAAAATAAGGAGAGGAAGGAGGAAGAGGAGGAGAGAAAGGAGGAAGAGGAGAAAAGGAGACTATACACTATATACCATCAGAGAAAAGGTATTCTTCACTACCTAGGAAATATTCTTGGTAAAAATTCATAACTGCATTTCATCAGACCTGTAGATCTACCTGTCAGTTATAGATCTACCTAACAGAATATAGGGAACAGAGAATATGCTAAAGTATACTCTGGGTCTGCAATTAGCCAAACCCTAGAATGTGGAAGATTCTACAGAGTAAAATCTTTCCTCAAGAAAGGAACTATAAGAAATGGGGGAAATGGAAGGAAAAAAAGTTATAGAAGAAGAGACTTAACAGACATATCAACAATTGTAAAAGATATACACTTCATTTAGATCCTAAGAAAAAATAAAATTTACATGAGACAATCAGAATTCCTGCACTGACTAAATATATTATGTTAAAGGAATGTTCTGTGAAAACATTATAATAATCTCTAGAGTTATTTTTTAAGATACAAACTGAAATATTTACAAGTGAAATGGGGGGAAAAAAGATAAATGACAAATGGGAAAAGATATCTCAACTCATACTAATGACCAAAAGTTCTCAAACTTTAGTGTACATTGTAGTTATTTTGAAACATACCCCCTTTTAAATTAAAAGCTCTAAACTGTTTTAACTTCATAACTTCCTCATACTGGGAATGCAGGTTGAGGAGCTGTCTTCTGGCCCAGATGAACTCTTGAGAACCCGAGACTGAGTGCTTCTGATTAATACACCTAGCTAAATCTACATAGGTGGATTTCCTGCCTTTTGTCCCACTGCACCCTCTCCCCTCTTATAAAGGGGCTTTCTGTGCTCAAGTCTCAGAAGATGGAAATCTGAGAAAGAAAAGCCAGCTTTGATAAAAATCTATTTCCCCTTGCCAGTCCATCCCGAGTTTCAGTGGAGTTTGATGAGCAGTAAAGTCTTTCCTTCCTGGTTACAACTTGGAAGGTGTTATGGTTTAGATGTAAGCTTCCTCCAAAAGCTCATGTGTGAGACAATGCAAGAAGATTTAGAGGTGAAGATTTAGAAGTGGGTTATGAAACTTTAAACCAATCAATCAATTAATCCCCCTGATAGGGACTGACAAGAGCAGTAACTAAAGGCAGGTAGGGTGGGCTGTAGGAGGTGGGCCACTGAAGCTGTGCCTTTGCGGTTTATATTTTATGAGCTGAGAGCCTAGTCTCTCTTTGTTTCCTGTTGCCATGCTCCCAGCTGCCTTTCTCTGCCACACTCTTCTGCTATGATGTTGTCTCACCTCAACCCCAAGTGTCAGATCGAATCTGGGTGGCTGCAGGGGGAGGGAGCCAAGTCACCTTGCAACACACTGTGCCAGAAGTCACCAATGAGGCAGACCCGCTGACCCTGACGTCCACCTTGGGTCCACCTTTTCCTGGGCAGGACCCTTGATCCCTTTCTTCTGTACAAAAATCCTGAGCAGCCAAAGCCACATGCAATTTCTTCTGGCTCTCCCACCCCGACTTTCACCCTGGGGGGCTGGAGATTTCGCCCCGGACACAGACTCCAATAAATCTCAAGCCACTACTTTTGTCTGACTCTGGTGAACCCGCCTGGTGAGCTTACTCCTTTTGGCCACCTGCCACCTTGGCGAGCTTTACCCGCTGGCCTTTCAAGAGCTTTACATTTGGTGCCGGAAACCCAGGAGAGAGCTCGGACTTCTACTGGGGTCCACTCTCTCTCCTCCAAAAGAACCAAAAGTCCCTTTAACAGAACTGGGGTAAGTGGTCTATTTTCTACAGTCTTCCAGCACTCTCCCGTTATCGGTCTGTCCGTAAGTCGCGCGCCACAGATGCCCCACCACGCCCCACCGTTTGGGCACGGAAGCCTGGGAAACGTCCCAGACTCCACTAGCCCCCCCCGTTTTCTCTGTTCTGGACCCCCGTGGGCCAGGAGACATCCTGATCCATGGCTGATCCATTCCGTTTTTCGGGTGAACCACGACCGGAGGGGGACGCCCATCTATTCGTGTTCACTCCCAGAGTAACCCTGGAAGACTCTAGAAAACGGTGACCTTTGGCTGCCACTACCATAATTTCACTAAATGGCCACCAGAGGATATAGCCAATTTATCATGCTGCTAAACAGACACGTGGAGCCTTGGTTTTATTGAAATCTGCGTCCCGCCTTCCCATCTCTTTTTCTGTCTGCTTCCTTACCTAAAACCTCCCTGCTTTCTTTTTGCCTTCCCATCTCTCCTTTTTCTGTCCACTTCCCTACTTAAATCCCCGCTTTTCCTTCACGTGTTTTTCGGACCCACTGGAAATACTCTCTGCTCCCGCCCCTTGGCTTCCGCGGAAACCTCCAGCATTGGCCGAGACTGAGTGTCCATCAACTGCGCGCCCACCTCTTCCCCCTGCCGCCTCCTCTGTCTCCTCCACTCCTCCGTCTCTCCACCCCCCTCTGCCAACCCAGCACCGGGTGCCAGGTGCCGGACTTGCCAGCGCCAGACTCTGCCGCCAAACTGGCTATTACCCGCCAATGCCACCATAGCCGAGAGACCAGCACACGCTTCCTCCCTCTACCCCTCCCTCGCCAGTTCGCCACTGCCTCCACCGCCACAGCAGCCGCCATGGCTTACACCCAATGAGCCAAATGCGGCCACCGCTTCTCCGTGCCCGCCCCCACCCCCCCAACCCCCCCCCCACGGGGCCTGGCCCTCGAGCACTCTCCTGCGAGCTGATACCCTTTAGCCTTTACCCATTTATATCCACAGGTGCTGAAAGTGCCTCATGCTGAAACCTGATGGATGCTGCAAAGCGGCTTATGCAGTGCTTATACAGAATCACCACCGCCTGATTCCAAATATGTTTTCTTAATTCCTCACTCACTTTCATCTTTTTCTACTGACTCCTCTACTTAAATTAAGTGAGGGAAATTACCCAAAATCCAGATAGAAATCCAGTGTTATTCTTTAACTGCCCACAAACCCCTATCCGAAATCTGGTAAAAATGGCCTTTAAAGTACAATGCCTGAGAGGCAGGCTTATTTACAGAAAAAGGTAACACTCCAGTCCAGTCCCTGGGAGTTAACCCGTGGCCTGCTGCTCCAGCAGGAACTCCAAAGGAGGACCAGCTGTCCTCTCTGCCAGGGGCAAGCCATGACCCCAAACCAAGTCATCTCCACAAGCAAACAAGCAGGACACTGGAAAACTGACTACCTTATAGCTGGCCCCTCCCTAATGCCTCTACACAGGGGTGTGACCAGCCAGGTGGTTCCTTCCCTTCAACTGCTGGGATTCAAAGAAGACTAGACTCGAGGATCGCTGAGCCCAGGGCATGCTCCAAGGTAACCTTGTGGACACAGGAGGCACCTATTCTGTTTTGCCTGCCCACTCTGGGCCTTTATTTCCTTCCCAGGTTTCGGTTATGGGAATTGATGGAAACCCTCCATGCCAAACAGAACAGCTAAGTTAGCCTGTATCCTGGAAGGACATTCTTTCACACACTGTTTCCTGGTTATTCCTTACTGCCCAGTTCCTGTGCCCTGGAGGGACATTCTTTCACACACTCTTTCCTGGTTATTCCTTCCTGTCCAGTCCCCCTCCTAGGCAGAGATGTTCTCCCACTTCTGGGAGCCACCCTGTCTTGACAGCTAACAGTGAACAGTTTTTCCAGGCAAAAACTGGCAGATTGATTTCATCCATATGCCCAGATGTAAGAAAGCCCCCTTACTTACCTTGGTTGATACTTTTTCAGGCTGAATAGAAACCTTCCCTACCCCCAGGGAAACTGCTAACATCGTCTGCTCTCCTCATTGAGCAGATTATTCCCAGATTCAGACTACCTGCATCCATCCAGTCAGACAATGGTTCAGCCTAGTGCATCAACGAAACCAGACTGAGAAACTGGACTCGTTGAGAAAACTCTCCTGCATCTGAATTTGCCCAGAGCTGCTTGAGTGAGGTTGCCAGAATGACATACAACCAAATGCTCCTGCACCCTGACAGCCACCTCCCCACCGACCTAGACCCCAAAATCTTTTTTTCCCAAGATGCCCCCAACCATGCAGGAAGTAGCCAGACAGACTCCGGCGCCCTATATCACCAAAAAGGTAGGAATGTCAGATCGAATTGGGTGGCTGCAGGGGAAGGGAGCACGGTCACCTAGCAACACACTGTGCCAGAAGTGACCAATGAGGCAGACCCGCTGACCCTGACGTCCACCTTGGGTCCACCTTTTCCTGGGCAGGACCCTTGACCCCTTTCCTCTGTATAAAAACCCTGAGCAGCCAAAGCCACATGCGATTTCTTCTGGCTCTCCCACCCCGACTTTCACCCCGGGGGGTTGGAGATTTCACCCTGGACATAGACTCCAATAAATCTCAAGCCACTACTTTTGTCTGACTCTGGTGAACCCGCCTGGCGAGCGCACTCCTTTAGCCACCCGCTGCCTTTGCGAACTTTACCCGCAGACCTTTCACGAGCTTTACACCAAGGAACGGAGTCGGTCATCTATGGACTGAGACCTCTGAAACCATGATCCCCAAAATGAACTTTTCCTCCTCTAATTGTTCTTGTCAGGTCTTTTGGTTGGAGCAACAAAAAAGCTGATGAAAACAGAAGTCTTGTTAAACTGAATTTCTGATATTAAGTCTTGGAAAAGGCCTGAGAATTTGCATTTCTTATAAGTTCCTTAATAATGCTGATGCACTAGTATAAGAATCATACTTTGAAAACTACTCTCATAGACAAAAGACTATTTCTTTAATATGTAGACATAAATTATTAGATCCTATTTTAAGTCAAAGAAAAAGACTAGTGAACTAATAAAAATAGGCAAAGAGCTTAAACAGATCACAGAAAATGGCCTCTAAACATAAAAATATACTCAATATCTCTCACTGTGAAAGAAATATGTATTTTCAAAACTATTTTTCACCTTTTCTGTAATAATTAGTGTTGGCAAGACAGGCACTGTTATATGTTGATAAGTGTGTAAATTTTTGCTGCTTCTACATAAGATATTTATCAAATTTAAACTGCACATATCCTTTGTTTTGCTTTGTTTGTTTGTGTTTTGGTGATGCTGGGGATTGAATCTGGGGCCTTGTGCATTTCAGGCAAGCACTCTACCAACTGAGCTATATCCCCAGTCCTATCCTTTGAACACTAAGAATTTATCTTAGAGATATTTATACATGCACAAACATGACATATGTACAATGATATTCATTGCAAATGCTGCATTTATTAAGTACACAAAACTAGAAGAAAGTAAACTAATAATGGATTCATTGAATAAATTATAGTATATTCATGCAGAATACCATATAGCTGTTAAAAAGATATATATATATAACTGTATATCCTAATATGAAACAAGCACTACATATTTTCAAGAGAAAAAATCAAAATCTTTCTAATGGTTGTAAATTCTATAATTTGAAGTACTTATTAATTATGTTCATTTGATATACTATAAACCATAAAATTTAATTCTAAGCTTCAAGTGTTTTTTTAAGTTTAAGGACAGATTCCAGTTGATGCAATTACTTTATAATTTGCTTACCTGACCGAACGATCATCACTTCCAGTCACAGCCAAAGGTTTAGTAGGATGAACAGCAAGAGCCCAAAGTTCACCTTCACAATGCCCTTGCATAATTAGGAAAGGTTTGTTTCTTTCATGCACCACAATTTCAAAAATTTCACTGTCTTGTGTTCCAACTAAAATGTGGTCACCTCGCCAACAAACACTTCTCACAGACAAACCTAATGAAACATACATTTAATATCAGTATTGTATTGAATAACAATGGTATAATAATATAATGCCAATCTTCCTAATTGAAAATTAATTTTTGTACCTATTATACCATGGATGTGAGATAAAAGAAATATGTGAGTCCCTGATCCACACTCTCACTTTCTTCAATTGCTCATATTGTTTTACACATGGAATATTTCTCTTTTTTTATATACCTAATTTCCACCCATCCTTCAAGACGTGCACTTGCCTTCCTGTGTACTTGTTAGACAATTCCAGGTAGTCTGACTACTTCCTCAAAGTTTTATAGCACTAACAATCTGCACCATTCAATAAGTAATCGCTCAGGAAACTATTTTAATAGAATTGTACTGCATTTCAAAAAAAAATAGTATGACTCCTCTTGTTTATATTGCATTTTTTCAATCTGCTCAGAAACAGATTAAGAAGAGAATTTTACTTTTCTGCATCTTCTACAATTCCTTTTTTAACCTTAGGAAAACAGTTTTTCTTAGTTTTCTCATCTGTATAATTGGCCAACATAAAGATACTCTGTACTTAAACAATACTCCAGAGAATAAAATTTTCAAAAGTATCAAATTATTTCCTAAGCTTCAAAATATAATAACGCTCAGTAAAGTTAATGAAAACAGAGTAACAGTCAACATTCATGTTTATGATGTGCCATTCTTCTAAATATTTCATATATATTAACTCATTTAATGCTATGAGACAGTTGTTCTTATTATCCTCAATTTACAGATAATAAAATAATTAGCCCAGGGTTATATACCTCCCCAGTGACTGGAATATGTTTCAAATACAGATCAGTGTAACTTCTAATCTTAGTCTTATAGTAGAATGCCACAATAGTAAATAATATGTTAAATTTGATAATGTAAGTCCTGTTTATTACATCAACTTTTTAAAGTCCCCAAGAAAAATTTCCCAATTGCTGACAAGTAAATTTGGATAAAGAAAAAACACATCTATGCACATTTAAATCATAAGTTCCTCTAATCCCCAATATACTTGATTTACTACAGTTTATTTGCTAAATAGTTATATTTAGCATTTTAATAATAAAATATTTTCAAAATCCAAGGTTACCAAAGTAAGTGCCCGTCACATCTCTATAGATTCAATTATAACAGATATTAGACATACAAAAGAATCTTGTAACACTGAATCCCAAAGTCCTCCTCAGTGGATTTCAATTAAATGTATACAATGTGAAGAAGAAATCAAAGTCTTATTTATATTTACAAAATCTACATTTATGATTACTGAAAGAGAGACAATCCTTGACACATTTAAAGTTCATCTAATAATGAGACATTTGTTTTATTACCTTTGTATCCCTGGTCTGTTTCCCTGAGATCAATCACAGTAATTGGTTTAAAAGTTAAATCCCAAAGACGAATACAGCCATCTCTACCACCAGTCGCAAATCCTTCTTCACAGGCATTCATGCTAAAAATTCCTGCCTGGAAAAAAAAATAATTTAACACTTTAAACTTCCTAAGAACATCAACCATATAAAGATAGAAACCCATCTAGCAATATTTTCATATGACATAGGAATAAACAATATCAGAAAACAGAAAAGAAAGTCTAGAAATGCATCTTTAGGAACTGAATACATAATTCAGATTGTATTTACAGACATAATGAAAGAAAATAAAGTTAAACCTTATACTGTATATAAAAATGAATTATAGAGGACAAAATTCTAAATTTAAAAAATAAAAAAATAATAGTTCCGAAAAAGTCAGAACAACCATATGCAGTGGCACATTCCTGTAATTCCAGCAGCTTGGTAGGTTGAGGCAGGAGGATTTCAAGTTCAAAACCAGCCTCAGCAACTAACTGAGGACCTAAGCAACTCAGTAAGGCCCTCTCTCAAAATAAAAAGAATAAAAAAGGGCTGGGGATGTGAACCAGTGTTTAAGTGCCCTGGGTTCAATCCCTGGCGCGCGCACGCGCGCACACACACACACACACACACAAACACAAAACAAAAAAGTCATAACAACACTTGTATGATTTTGGGTCATGAGACATTTTTAGTTTTAGTTTTTAGGTATGGCAGTTCACCCACAAGCCATAAAGAAAAACATTTGAATTTTTTTCTTATGAAGAAAGATACAAAGAAACAGATTAAGGAAATATTTGCAATGTGTATGACTGAAAAGGTAAATAACCCTAATGTAGAGATGAATAAAGGAAAAAAAAGCAATTCAACAATACAACCAACCAAACTACAAAAAGAGTAAAGGATAAGAAAAGTCAATTAACAAAAAAGGAAAAATAGTGGTCAATAAATATATGAAATTTCAGAAACAGCAAACAAAATCCAAACAAGAATCTATTATTTTCACTTATTTCAGAAAATAAGTAATATTTTACAATACTGGTCACATTCTGTGCTGTTGAATATGAGAAAAAAACCAGTTATTTCTATATACTGAAGGCAATGTGCGTTGCCATGACTTTTGTGGAAAAAAGACTGCTATTTTTGGGTTTTGAGCATTTAACTTCAAGCAAATTATCATGCTTTGGACCTAATTTAAATGCTCCCCAAAGGTTATGTTCTAAAGGTTTGGTTTTCAGCTGAAGGTTCTACTGAGAAGTAGAGCAAAGAGTGGAAGGTGGGGTGAATCTAGAGGAAGTTGGTCACCAAATGGACTCTCTCTCTCTGCTTCCCAGCCACCGTGAGGTGAGCAGTTTTCTTCCACCATGTACTCACCATCATAATGTTCTACTTCACTACAGGCCCATAAACAATGGAGTCAAGTGATCATGGATAGAAAACTCTGAAACCATATTCCAAAATAAACCTTTCCTTCTTTAAACTGAATTTCTAAGGTATTTTATCACAAAACAGAAACACATCTCTACAAGTAATTTTTTACTATATTCAGGACACTTAATTATTTATTTCGCAGTACTGAGGATTGAACCTAAGGCCTCACACACTTAGCTACATCCCTAGCCCTTTTTACATTTTATTTTGAGAAAGGGTCTCACTAAGTACCCCAGCCTGGACTAGAACCTGTGATTCTCCTGCCTTATTCTCCTGAGTATCTGGGATTATAAACATGCCCTACCACATCCAGCTTATTCAGGACTTTTCTATTTGAAGATCTTACTGCTAACAATATGGCAGCTCTGTGCTATCTAGCTCCCTTCAATTTGTGAGGAGGAACCCAAGTGCTAGAAAGCTCAAATCAAAAACACTCAGTTTTAACAATGAATTTTTCTTATTTGGAACCTTATTTAAATGAAAAGCTCATGAAGTACAAAAATTAAATCCCTTTGACATTATTAACAAATTAAACGTTACTAACAAATTAAATCCCTTTGACATTATTAACAAATAACAAAAATGTTATTTTTGTCTGAACTTATATCCAAACTGCTCCTGGTAAGTTAGCCTTGAGAGCACTAGCCTTATTTTACTGAAGTTAATCTAGAATATCTTAAGGTTGAAGTCAACAAGCTTTTCTTCAACACTACTCTGAAAAAGACACTGCTAAAGCAATAACTGAATAGAATACTAATTATACTAATTTAATAAATATCCACTAGTCAAACTGCATAATATTTCTTCCTTGAAATCTTGAAGACAAATTAATTCAGTTAGAATAGCACTTTTCAAGAAACTGATAAGAAACAGCATGCTACATTATAAAGTCTATGACTTTGAAACAATGAAGTTAAGTAGTTAACATATAAAAGTGTTTAAAATATTTATACTTACAGTATGGGCTCCTTGTATTGTTCGTATAAGATTGATTCCTTTCCACACATATATATCCCCATTGAGTGCACCAGAATATGTTAATTCATCCCGAGCACAGGCGAGGCACAATATTGTCTGAAGGTCACCCGTTTTACCGAAGATACCTCGTTTTGGGGTCAGAGCATTTCCACATAAACTCCAGAACTAAAAGCACACAGTAAAATCAAATTACCAAAGAATACATATAAAGCAGAACACTTCCATTACTTCAGTGCTATATTAGAATGGCAGACTAGAAATTACCTAAGAAATTGCCTTACGATATAATAGCATTCAATGTTCACATCCTCATCCTTGTGAGTCAAAAGCTATGTTATAGCAATAAGTCACTGGTTTCAATCTTTCTCTAGAAGAATAAGGGACTGAACTAGATTATTTTTAAGATATGCTATTGTTTTCCTTTGATATCTGAGAAAAATTATATGAAACAGTATGAAAAGTTTGGGAATGAGTTAGCAATGAAGATAAGACATAATGCACAAATAGTAAAAAGGACCAAATCTAATATTCAATTTCTGAAACAGTAAAGATGGGGGAACTGTATGTTGCTCTCATTGGTATTTTCAAAACTGAGCAATTTTCTTGCTCATAAAGCTTAAAAATAACATAGATACTCATTTAGAAAGATCTGTTCATCCTCAGGAGAAGACAGATAAGACAAACATGAGTATTCATAATAAGAGGGGTTTTTCTTCTCTATTATGTGAATTCTAGTAAATTGTTATAGTATACAAAGAAAACAATTTTAATTGGGTCATACAGGGAGTTATATATTAAATAGTTCTACATAAATAAATTAGGCCCAGAGAATAAATTTGGTTTTATAAAAAGTGAAATACTATTTCAAATAATACAATTTTTAATATTTCATGTCTTTTTTAAACTTGATTCTTCAAAGAACTAAAAATTATACTTTTCCATTCAAACAATATGTGCTTTAATGAGTTGAAACTATGATTTTTAAATTTAAAAGCACCAAAATTTTTGTGCATAAAAACTGGTCCCTTTCTTTCAGCAAGCCCCATTTTGAATCTATTATGTTCCTCGAGCTCAGTTATTGCCAACCACGGCTTCACATTATAATCCCCTGGGAAAATTATAAAGTTTTCTCAGCTCCCAACAAATTGAGACAGAATCTTTGAGGAATTAAATTAAGATTTTCAAATGCTTTTGATGCTCAGCAAGAGTTAAGAACCACTGTTCTAGAATCTAGACCAGTACTGTCCAATAAAGCTTGCAGTGATGGTGGAAGTACTCTCTACTATGCACACGCTTTCCAATACAACAAACATGTGTGACTCTTGAACATCTGGAATTCGGCTACTACTGTGACTGAAAAAATGAATTTAAAATTTTATTCAACCTTAATTTTATTTGAATAGCTCCAAGTGGCTAGTGTTTATTATACTAGACAGTTTAGTTTTAGATCATCTCAGTAGTGTCTGCACACATATTATCTGCAAAAAAGAACATACTATTCATTGCCCCTACAAAAGGAAAGGAAATGTACTTCATAACATAGCTTTTGCTTTTTCAGTTTGAGATGATGAGCTTTTAAAAAAAAAATCTGAAAATGGGGCTAGGGATATAGCTCAGTGGTAGAGCATTTGCTAGCATGCTCGAAGCCTTGGGTTCCATCCCCAGAACTGCAAAAGGGGAAAAAAAAAACCCTGAAAATGGATATTTTAGTTTTATTTATAATAATTTATATTACTTATAATATAAAACATCTTTCTTCATAATTAATTTGCCATTTATTAAACATTTAAAAAATATATCAAGTGCTGTGTCAAACATCATTTTTTTCATAAAAAATAAACATCTCTGTCTCACAGTACTTACATCATGTGCCTAACAATCTATTATAAAGCCTTTGCTATTAAGTATCTGTTGAAGAAAACAAAGATTTAATACTACCCATCTACCAAGTCAGTAACAGAATATCAAAAACAGAACTACAGCAGCAATTAAAGACTCATTGGAGAAAATGTGGATGGAGGTGAACATATCTGGAACTGTTTTCAAGAACTGTTACATAAGACAATAGAAGAAAAGCAAGCATTTGCAGTTCGCACCAGTGATTTAAAAGTAACGACAGACATGAGAATGAACATCACCACTGACTATGGACTTCAAAACCTGAACTATAATTATAAAACAAACCTAAAGCTTGCATAAGCAAAGTAAACAGTGGCTATCAAGGCTAAAGTCAAATCAGAGAGCAAACAGAAAAATAAAAGAACACTTTCAGAAAGCTGACCCTTCATTGGGCACTATTACAAGCACTTGAACAAGTACGCTGCCTTTTAAATGATCAACTCTTTGAGGATGGTAACAAAAGTTTTAGGGCCTGGGGTTGTGGCTTAGTGGTAGAGCACTTGCCTGGCATGTGTGAGGCCCTGGGTTCAATCCTCAGCACCACGTATAAGTAAGTAAGTTGGTAAATAAATTAATTAATTAAATAAAGGCCCATTGACAACTAAAAGATAATTTTAAAAATGAGAAAAGGGATTAAAAAAGACTTTTAAAAAGGAACAGTTATAGTTTCAAGATGGGAAAAGAACTCAAAGAGGTTAAATGACTCATCCAGGTTAAACATCTTATAAGAGACAGAGTCAATTCTGTCCATCTTGCTTCTACCATACCATTCTAGTTCTGCAAATGAAAAACTCAGTTCACTTAGTTTCCTATTCTTACATTTTACTCTGTAAGTGAAATATCAAGAAACAAGAACACAGTAAATTCTACCTCATAAGATCATAAATGTCTTACGGAGAGTGGTTCATTAATTCCCTATTCATGTCTATATCCCTTGGAATATCCAGAAGTAACTACAAAATAAATAGTTGTTTGATTGAATATAAGAACATTAAAAAGTTGACATTTTAAAAATAAGTACTGTCAAAATTCTAAAATTAATCCTAAATTGTTAATACTGTGATGTATACTTAGTAGTAGAAAACTAAACATAAGTATTATTTAAAAAAGACCCTTCTAGTACCTTGATATGTTTTACACCACAGCTGACAAGTTTATTTGGCTGGTACAAATCCCAAGAAATATCAAATATCTGTAAACAAACCAGAATCATGGTTAAAATCTTTATTTCCAGAATTATTTAAGAATACTGTCCAAAAGATCAAATTGCCCAAACCTCTGTCAGAAACCACAGCAGCCTCAATAAATTATCATCAGAACTCCACATTTCAAAATCTTATAAGAATTAAATCAAATATGAAAATGATAAGGAATAAAAACTATTAGTTTCAATGAGCTTTATAAAGAGCAAAATTTAACACATATATATTTTTTTAATTTTTAAAGAATTTGGGAGTAGGTTGAAGTAGAAGGATCAAAAGTTTGAAACCAGCTGGGCAACTCAGTGAGACCATCTCAAAACACAACAAAATACAAGTGGGCAGAGGATATAGCTCAGTGGTAGAGTAATTGCCTATCATGTGTGAGGACCTGTATTCAATTCTCAGGACGAGGGTGGAAAAAAAAAAAGAATTTGGTCCACAAATAACAAGAATGGTTCAAGAGAACTAAGGCATGAGGTAGGTGCCTGCATAATTTTTACAAGGGTGAGATTCTGAATGCAACATACTCTTACCACTTATACAACAAGAAATAAGGAATGTTTTTATAGCTTTCTATTGCATAGAATTACTTTCATAAAGGATCTAAACATTTATTTCACAGCAAGTTTTTCTTCTATCTTTTAGTTTTCTTGTTTATGCGTCAAACAAAATTAACTTACATATACTTAAATTTTGCAGGTCTTCAGGCTTTGTTCTTATTTAAGATCCCACAAAGTTTAAATACATATAAAGCATTTTGTTACTAGCTAAAACCCAGATGAAATAAAACATGTATGAGAAACACAGAATTAAGCAATAAATGAAAGAAAAACTAACATTTGAAAAATAATTCATTTATCCTGCAATCTGAGGGTTTCCACCATTGTTCCTTTGACCCCTCTATCATTTAACTGAAAATGTTTACTATCTCAAAAATTTGGAGATACTTTTCAATGATAATGAAGAAAGAATACATAAGTTGATGATTAACAACTCATCATGATATAGATTACATAAAAAACATATCAACACAAAGGACCATGAAACACTTTTTAAAATTCCATTGACAATATAATTTTTTTAAATTGGTCTATTTACTAAATCCAAAATGCTAATATGTGAAGTGCTTTGATCTAAGTCACTCAGAAAACACAGTTGTCTAATAAAATGTGTCTAACATTTTAATAATTATCTAAATTGTGTATGTGTGAATGAGAGACATGATATAACATTCTCCTTTGAGATTTGCTAAAAACCAAGTATATTCTTCAAAATGCAAATGTATATAACATTTTCTGTACAACTTTCACAGATTCAGATTCCTACAAAACAGAATCTCTGACTGCCTTGTTGCTGCTTCAGGCAAGGATTTAACCACACACTCACAAATTTACAGATTTTAAAAAATTTATAGATTTTTAAATTTATGTTTATAATAGTATAATATTTAATTAAAAAGCTGACAAAATACTTTTTGTAATAATCCTACATAACTTGGAATAGGGAATCTATATTTTTACAAGTTCCCAAAGAAAAAACAAAAAGCCTCTAAAAAATTTATAATATTTTAATTTTTCTTATTTTATCAGTTTTACAATGCTGAGGATTGAATCCAGGGCCTTGCACATGCTAAGCAAGCACTTTACCACAGAGCTACAACCCTGGCCCCTACACATACATAATTTTAATAATTACACAAACATTATTTTTCACCTTAACTATAATACATATGCAACATATTACTAGTAAATCAAACTAAAGAGACCCCAAACACAAATTCATTTAATTTTAAAACTGCTACTTGAATAATGGGTGTTTGCATAGGTCTAGATTCATCAAACTGTGCATATTAAATACATGAGGTCCTTTATAAATCAACTATACTTTAATAAAGCTGTTTTTTTAAACAAAAAAATTCACAGCTTCTACTGAAGCAAATACTGGGTTAAAAGTTTTGTGTTTAACATCACACATATTGAATCAAGGCTTATAATATATTTGCATTCTAAGATTTTATGGATATTTATAATTGTACAATCTTTAAATTTTTAAATTTAAATTTTTTAAACAGATTTACTGGGATCTAATTCACATATTATAAAATTTACTTATTAAAAGTGTACAATCCAATGCTTCTCAGTATGCTTGCAGAATTGTACAACTATCACTACAATCAATTTAGAATGTTTCTTCACCTAAAAAAGAACCTCCATATCTATATATGATTCCTGTTATTCTTTCCATTTTCTCCTTTCCCCCATAAGTGCATAATTTTTTAGAAGTTGTAAAATTTTAATGACTTATGACCTATCTGGCAATAATAAAACAGAAGAATAAAATCCCCTGAACTCTCTTCTGGCCTTTTCCTGTCCAATATTCATTAGAAATTCCAAAGGAGAATACTTACTCTATCTGTGTGACCAGGAGCCATAGATAACATTTTTCCCTTTTTCCAGTCCCAAACACAAACTGCATTCTTTGAATCCAGTCCAACTGAAACCAAGCGCTGGATTATGTCCAAGAAGTCCAGGCGGGAATAAAAAAGGCAAACAAATCAAAGAACCACCAAATTATAAATGGTAAATGAATTCTACTCAGGGGTTTAATAAACATCAAACCTTATACATCTATATTTTATAGAGAAAAGGAAATACATTTCATCTTAATATTTGAACACACATACACTTTTTCACACCAAGAAACCAAAGACACAGTCTGACAAAATATCCTAAAGATAATTCGTGCCCCAAACTAAAAATAGTAAATAAAATGTAATAAAATCATTTTAAATATACTGTTGAGCAGTCAAAGAATTAAGAAAACTTAAGGTAAGAGAGCATCTATATTCATTCTATTCTACGGGTATCATATGAAACCTTGTACCTGACTTTTGTGCTACACATGGAAGAAGAATAGGAGATAAAGTTCAGTCTACCCACCGTGGAGTTTTGAACTTGAAGACCTCTGACTAAAGCAGTGAACTTCTCAGAACATACAACGATAAATAATCCCTTTTAAAAGAAGGGGTGGTGATGAACAAAGGGGAGAAAAATCTCCCTGCACATTTGTAACCAAAAGCTGCCTTCACATTGTTGTATGACCTATGTTCACATTAATCATGGATCTCTCAAGTGAGAAATTTCATTTAGAGTAGTCCTAAGGGTTGTTTGTTTCTTTGAGCAATTTCAACAACATGGCATAGGCAAATATAAGTTCTGTATTAGGAAATGTAATTTTCAATCTATCCCTCAAAAAATTCTTACAGTTATAAATTCAATAAAAATAAACAACCCCAAAACACAAGGAAATAAAGAGTTCACAGGTGAGCTGCAACAATCAGCAAGATCAATCTTTCAGTATAATTCAGATATTGTAATTATCATTTAAACAATATCAAATAAGCTTAATGTAAATAGAGAAATAAAAATAAGGCTTCAAAATATCTGCATGTGAGCAAAGAATAGGAAACTATGAAGAGTATTAAAGGAGATGTGATCAAGCAAACTTCTAGGAATGAAAAATAAAATAGTTGAAATTAAAAACTCAATGGAAGAGTAGATTAGAAGGACCTGAAAAGATAGTTGATAAGAGAAGACAGTAAGATGGAAAGAATGAGAGAGAACCACCACCTGATCCAGTTATCCCATTCCTTGGTATATGCCCAAAGGACTTAAAATCAGCATACCACAGTGATAGAGCCACATCAATATTTATAGCGGCCCAATTCACAATAGTTAAGCTATGTGCCCTTCAACAGATGAATGGATAAAGAAAATTGATATATATATACACAATGTAATATTACCCAGTCATAAAGAATGAAATTATGGCATTTGCCAATAAATAGATGGAATTGGAGACTATCATGCAAAGCGAAATAAGGCAGTCCCAAAAAAAACAAAGGCCGAATGCTCTCTCTGATATGTGGATTCTAACACACAATAAGGGGGCTAAGGAAGAACAGAAGTTCATTGGATTAGACATAGGAGAATGAAGGGAAGGTAGGAGGGGATGGGAATAGGAAAGAGACAGTAAAATGAATCAGATGTAACTTTCCTATGTTCATATATGATGCTTAACCAGTAAAACTCCACAGCATGTTCAAACCCACGAGTGGGATTCCTAATTAGAGTAAATTATACTCCATGTATGTATAATATGTCAAAATACTTTCTACTGTCATGTATTATCTAAAATGAACAAATAAAAAATAAAAGCTATAAAATGGCACAAGAGAATATCAAAAAATGAGAGAATATGAAATATGAAAGATAGACATCTAGCTGGGCGTGGTGGCACATGCCTGTAAACCCAGCACTTGGGAGGCTGAGGCAGGAGGATCACAGGTTCAAAGCCAGCCTCAGCAACTTAGTGAAGTCCTAAGCAATTCAGTGAGACCCTGTCTCTAAATAATAAAAATACAAAATAGGGCTGGGGATGTGGCTCAGTGGTGGAGTGCCCCTGGGTTCAATCCCCAGTATCAAAAAAAAAAAAAAAAAAAAAAAGATAGACATCTAGCCAAACAGGAATATCAGGGTCTGAACTTACTCCCTACCATAATTTTATCTAGAACTGTATAAAATAGGTAAAATGAAATATTTTCAGACCTCTGTAATGGGAAGTAAATCACTGTGCATGGTTGAAAGAGGGAAATCAAGGAGAGTCTTAAAGTTGCCTCAGCTTTCACCTATAAGGCAATTTTCAGACGATAGCATGTAAAGGTAGAATCCACTAATAGCATGTAAAGGTAGAATCCACTAGAGCTCACTATGTTTGTTGATTTAAAGACAGAGCCTGGAGTTCAGAGAAGCCAAGAATGCTAAAATTTGCAGTGCAGAGAAAGAGCTCCAGAAACTGTCTACAGGTGAGATTTGAAAACACCATTCTCGGCATGCCTAGGATATAATCCGTAAGACCACATACAGAAGAAATTCTAGAAAAAGAACATCGATGGGGAATGAAACCCAAAACAAGTGTGAGATCCCAAAGGATCAGGAATCACTCAAATAAGCTGAATGAAGACATCTCTTCGAATGCATGAGTATTCATCGGAAACCCCAGGAGGGTGACACACCTCAAGTGCAGTTTAGTCCTAGAAGAAAAGCTATTCTAGCCCTGCCCAACCCCTCCAAAAGCAAACTTTTCACAAGAATTAAACTGATCCAGAAGAAATTTAACTTCCTACCACAACCATGTTCACTTGTTTTAAAGGGATACAATAAAACACAGCATTTAAAATGTAACATACTTAATACCCAGAATATAATAAAAAAAATTACTGGCATGTGAAGAAATAAGAGAATATGATTAATCACCAGGGGGAAAGAAATCAGTCAACAGAACCAGAACCAGGAATTATAAAGATGATTAAAATGAGAAGATATTAGCTATTGAGTGAAACTGTCCAAGATGCTCAAGAATTACCTTAAAGCAAACCTACAAGTGACATAGAGATATAACAATATGTAAAACTTGCCATCTAGTATCCAATTAGGAACAGCTTCTGCAAAGGAGAATTACTATCTAAACCAAATTGGCAGAATAAATAGGTCACACAAAAGTAATATAGAGGGCTGGGGATATAGCTCAGTTGGTAGAGTGCTTGCCTTGCAAGCACAAGGTCCTGGGTTCAATCCCCAGCACCTCAAAAAAAAAAAAGTAATATAGAATACTGTTTATCATGACTCTCCATCAAATCAAACTAGGAGAAATTCCAGAGAATGAGAGAATATGATTTGCTCCTCAGGGGACTGTAATATTTAGGAACTAAAGAGTACCATATTATTTGAAATGAAAATTCACTCTAAAGAATTAATAACAGCTTAGACAATGGTGAAAAGAAAAACGAACTTAAATACATAGCAAAACAAACCACTCTGGAGAGCAGTGTGGAGATTCCTTAGAAAACTTGGAATGGATCCACCATTTGACCCAGCTATCCCACTCCTTGGCCTATACCCAAAGGACTTAAAATCAGATTACTACAGTGATGCAGCCACATCAATGTTCATAGCTGCTCAATTCACAATAGCTAGATTGTGGAACCAACCTAGATGCCCTTCAATAGATGAATGGATAAAGAAACTGTGGTATATATACACAATGGAATATTATTCAGCCATAAAGAAGAATAAAACTATCGCATTTGTAGGTAAATGGATGATGTTGGAGACTGTTATGCTAAGTGAGATCAGCCTTTCCCAAAAATCCAAAGGCCGAATGGTCTCTCTGATAAATGAATGATGACACATAATGCGGGGGGAAGGGTGGCAAGAATGGAGGAAGGATAGATAGCATAGAGGGAAGGGAGGTGTGGGGTGTGGGGGGGTAAGAATAACAACAGAATGTGTGACAGACATCATTGCCCTGTGTACATGTATGAATGCACAGATTCAAAAAAACACTATAGCCCCAAAACTCTGAATTTGAAGAGAACCCTAAATCTACAAATAAAAGATGCTGAACAAATTCCAACCAGCAAGGTTATTCACACAGAAAAAAATACATATTAAGACACATGGTAATCACATTCTGAAACCTGAACTAAAGAAAAAAATTTTAAAAGCAGTCAGAAAGACAGTTTGATATGAATAACAAAGATTAAAAAATTATCCTAGTCTTCTCATCTGAAATGATGCAAGTCAGAAGACAACGAACAAACTCTTTAAAATGCTGAGGGGTAAAAAAAATAAATAAAAATAAATCAACACAAAATTAGCAGAAGTTATCTTTTGAAGATCAAGTCAAAGTAGTCTTTGTCAAGTAAACAAAATGAGAAGCTGGCATGTATACCTACAGTTCCAGCTACTCAGGAGCTAGGAGGATCTCCCGAAATCAGAATTTTTTTTTTTTTTTTTTTTTTTTTTTTTTAACCAGGGATTGAACTCAGGACCACTCGGCCACTGAGCCACATCCCCAGCCCTATTTTGTATTTTATTTAGAGACAGGGTCTCACTGAGTTGCTTAGGGCCTCGCTAAATTGCTGAGGCTGGCTTTGAACTCGCAATCCTCCTGCCTCAGCCTCCAGAGTCGCTGGGATTATGGGCTTGCGCCACCGTGCCCAAAGAGATCAGGAATTTAAGGCAAGACTACTCAATATAGCAAGTCTCAGTCTCTAAAAGGAAAAAAAAATGGAAAAAGCCAAGGAAATTCATCATCAGCAAACCAGCACATGAGAAAATAATAAAGGAAGTTTTTTGAGGCAGAAGGAAAATGATACCAAGTAGAAATTTGATTTACACATGAGTTCCCCAAAGGTAAATATATAAATAATATTTTCTCATTTTAAAATTTATTTTAAAACTGTTTAAGGAAAAAATGACAACAGTTACTGCGTTTTGCTAACTATACAAAAAGTAAAGACAACAATAGCATAATTAACAGGAGTACAGAAATAGCAGAATATGCTTTTCTATGTCCTTTCTAAGTACACATAAAATTTCATGAAGATCACAAAATTTTGGATAACAAAGTGTTCACAAATTAAATAAAATACAAAGTATGTTCCCTGACAATAACAGAATTAAGAAAGAACAATATAAAGTTATTTAGAAAATTCCTCAAATATTTGAAAACTGACAATATACTTCTAAGTAAATGAAGGATCAAAGAATAAATTACAGGAAAAAATATGAAGAACACCACAAAACATATACTTTGGAAACTAGTGGTTTAGAGCAGGGTTTAGCAACCTACCCTCAGGCCAAATCCTACCTATACCTTGTTTTTGTAAGTCATGTTTTACTGAAATACAGCCACATTCATTCTTGCCCAGATTGTCTACGATTGCTTTCACACTACAATGCACAGCTGAGTAGCCACAACAGAGACCACATGGCTCACAAAGCTTAAAATATTTCCTATCTCAATTATTATAAAAAGTTTATCAAACTGTGGTTTAAAATATAAATTCTAGGGGCTGAAGTTGTGGCTGAGTGGTAGAGTGCTTGCCTGGCATGTGTGAGGTCTGGGTTCAATTCTCAGCACCACATATAAATAAATAAAATAAAAGGTCCATTGACAACTAAAAAAAAAAAATTTTTTTAAATAAAAATAAATAAAATGTAAATTCTAGTACCAGACTATCTAGGTTTGAGCACCATGCCTTACTACCTGGGTGACTCTGAGCAGTTATCTAGCCTTTCTCTACTTTATTTTCCTTACCCATTAAATGGGGATAATAAAAGTACATCTCAGGGATAATATTAAAATTTACATATATTATACATAAAGAAGTAAGAAGAATGCCTGGCATATGGTTTACTATCAAGTAAGTGTTTCAATCATTATCGCTAGTAATTTACTATAATCATAAGCTTAAGAACCCATCCACTCCACCTGTCCAAATAAGAAATGCATCTAGTATCCAATTAGAAACAGCTTCTGCAAAGGAGAATTACTATCTAAACCAAATGGGCAGAATAGGTCACACAAAAGTAATATAGAATACTGTTTATCATGACTCTCCAAAAAATCAAACTAGGAGAAATTCCAGGGAATGAGAGAATATGATTTGCTCCCCAGGGGACTCTAATATTTAGGAACTAAAGAGTACCAGGAAATATCTAGCTAGAACAAAAATATCTACCTCTCGCTATAGCATAGTGTACAGAGATTAAAGTTTCACCAAACATAAAGTGAGGAATAGTCCTTTCTCTTTATGCCTCTTCTCTCTGGCTCAACTCATCATATACACATGGAAACCAAAACTCTGAAAACTCCATGTATCCAAATAGAGCTCTAGGGTTCAGGTGTGGCTCAGCGGTAAAGCACTTGCCTAGCATGGTTCCATCTCCAGCAGACACACGTGCACACATATTAAAGAATTTAACTCTGTACGTTACAGGCAATAACAAACTAAACCTGTGAGCCCTTCTTCTGTGGCTTTGACAAATGTCATAGCCAAAATCAAACTCCCTAAGTCAAGCAACAACAAACAAGAAGGGGTAGAAACAACAAGGCAAATACCACCTCCCCCTCTAGCTTTCTATAAATTTTTACTTCATAATCTTTTCTTTTTTATTTTAAATTTTATCTTTACAGACTACATTTTGATTCATTGTACACAACTGGGGTACAACTTTTCATTTCTATGGTTGTAGACCATGTAGATTCACACCATTTATGTAATCATACATGTACATAGGGTAACGATGTCCCTCTCATTCCACTCTTTCCCTCTCCCGCCCCTCCCCACCTCATTTCCCTCTACACAATCCAATGTTCCTCTATTCTTCATCATCTTTTCTCACATTTAATCTAGTTTAGGTAGGTAACAAAGAGGATAAGTTTGGAAAGTTTTCCAGAAAAATTAACACAACCCACATCTTCAAAATAAAGTAAAAGACAGGTAGAAAAGCAACAGAAAGTACACTTCAGACCAAGGACTTCAGACTTCAAGATCCTGGTGCTTTCAAAAGAGGGAAAGGAGGGGAAATAGGAAAAGGAAAGACAGTGGAATGAATCTGATAATTTCCCTATGTACGTACATGAAACTACCACATTGAATCTCACCATTGTGTACATCAAAAGAATGGGGTCCTAATTAGAATAAGATATGTTCTATGCTTGTATAATTATATAAAAATGGATTTTACCATCATGTATAACTAAAAAGAGCCAATTTTTTAAAAGGCCAGTAATTCAATGTAACTGAGGAAAGAATGATCAATGGGGAAGTGGCAAGAGATGAGTCTGGAGAGGTATAGTGCAAGCTAGGCTTTACTGTTTTTTTTTTATAGAGTTATAATGAAGAGACAAGTTTTAATGTATAATATGAAATAGTTAGATAAATTCCATAGAATACTATAAATTCTATAGGGAAATATATTTAAGAGGACTATTTGGAGTTGAGAAAAGCAAGAATCATTATTAACTGATATGGAAATTAAAGTCATGGATTCAGATAATCATTAAGAGAAAATAAATGGTAGTAGGGGGAGGCTACAGATTTCTGAAGAACACTGACATGAAAGAGAAGGAAGGGCTCTTTTAAAAATAACTAAGAAACAATTTACCCCATTTCCCAAATTCCTTCCTGATCCTATCCCCAAACAAAATCTTATTTGTGTCCATTACTTGAATTGGAAGTAGCACACCAAACACTCAAATAAGAAAAGTGTCCCAATATACACTAGAAGCATCCTATGATGCAATTGTAAAATAAATTCAAATAAAGGACAACTGAACTTTTTGATTCCAGTATGGAGGGCCTTGCTCTCCATGTTTATAAGAATTAAACATTATAGTGTTACAGAATGAAATTATAAATTTTACAGATGATGCAAGGTTTATTGTAGCAAATACTGATCAAATCCTACTTAAAGCCATTAAAAGTTAGGATCTGGAAGAACAGTAGAAAAGAAAATTCAAGAATAATAGAATATGCACTTGAGATATGTCTACAAAGCAAGAGATTATCAAAAGGCCCTTGGGGGGGGCATGATTCCTTCCCATGTATACAATAATTCTGCAAAAATGTCTCGCTTTATAATTATGTACTAAAAATCAAAGATAAACTGAAACATTTTATTTTGTACCAGATTATAATTAACATAATTTGGTTAAAAACCTACTTTATTCTTGAGCTGGGGTTGTAGTTCAGTAGTAGAGCACTTGCCTAGCATGTGTGAGGCACTGTGTTTGATTCTCAGCACCATATATAAATAAAATAAAGGTCCATTGAAAACTAAAAAAAAAATTTTTTAAACCACTTTATTCTTAGTTAATTCTAAACATTAGCAGAGTTGTAACTGTAACTTAGATGTGGCTAAATATGAGAAATGTGTTCTTATGAATTATGGTGATTTATTCAAGATAAAGTATCAGTTCAATTTCTCATCCTCCTACCTCTTCTCCCATTTACTATGAAACTTTAGTCTCTGTTTGATGTAGAGATATATATATATATATATATATGCATGTATATATATATAAACAGCCTTTTGAGGCTCTAATTATCCTCAGTAAGGCAGACTGTATTAATGTGGATATTCAATTTATTTAGAAGAAAGCCCCTGGGAAAAGAACACTAAGCATTACCACCAATTGGGAAACTTACTGATTGGATAAATCCTAAATGATCACTTACAGTTTCAAATATAGTAGAAAATGCAAAAATCAGACAACATTCCCTACTTGGTATCCCATAAACAGTTTATAGATATGAACAGATATGTTTGCTCAAATATATTTTTCAAGTTAAAGCATTAACATAATTTCTTAACTTAATCTTTATTTGGCAGCATTTCCTCATATTTTAGCTTTGACTGTACTTAAAATGGATGAATTCCATTTGAAATATAAGTAACCACCTCCTACGTTCCATGTTTGGGAGGTAGTAGAGCATTCCTGTTAAAAACATGAGCTTTGGGGTATGACTGACCTGGGTTCCCGCTCTGGCTCCATTTACTAGCTGTGTAACCTGGGACAAGTTATTTAACCTCTCTAAGTCTCAGTTTCTTTATCTGTAAAATAGAGATAATAACAGTATCTATTTCATAGGGTTGTTATGAGGATTAAATGAGATAATGCAGGCTTAGCAAAATGCCTCACACTTAGCATGTGCTCCATATCTTTTTGTGTTTTTATAAGCTTCAAATTTTAGTAACATGTTCTTATGAATATCTATGATGATAAAATACATACATCCACGATTTTTCTTGTAAGTTGTTCAAAATAAGCAAAATTAAAGGCTTTCAACTAGTAAAAGTTATGGAAGTGATTTCTCCTTGGACTTCCTCAGCAATGCAATATATTACATATTCAAAGGGCAATTTTAAATTAAGAAGAAAACCTCTATACTTAAAGCATATAGATACTTATAGTTAAAACATCTTGAATTTCATAATACCTTAAATAATAAATAATTTTTCAGAATAACTTTGTAGATTTGCTTCATAATATTTTATACTTTGGTGAAGTAGGAAAGAACAGGTATTATTCTCTTTTCTTTAAAAAAGAAAATGAAATTCTATTATGAGGAAATTAAGGAACTTGAAAGATAAAAGTCAAAACAGAACATGAATTAAGTTTCTAGAATTGCTAAACACTACTATATAACAATATTAAACCCAGAGGTATATTTTTCCCCAAATAAGTTTTTTAGATCCAAAATGGATCTAAAAACAAGTTTTTTAGATCCATTAACCAGAAAGTTAGCTCTTATCAGAAAGTCATATTAATCTATGCTAATCAAGTTATTCCTCAGATAATATATAAAACATCCAATGGATACCATTTTTGAGGGTAAAGAACACACTACAATCTGTTTCTGTAAAATCTAGATCCAAAGTGATCCTAAATGATTCATAAAAACTAATTTTATGAATTGAAAATGTAACAAAAATTTTTCTAAAAGTTAAAATGATTTTAAAGTTCAATGTTAACATAAAACTTTCAAAGATTATACATTAACCACACCTGAAAAATCAGCTTCTTACCCTGTTTCAAAAGAGTTAGATATAATAACTTCTACACAAACATCATAAAAAAGCTCTTGGCTTATTTAACTTTCAAAAATCACTGACTAGAAGTAAAGAATAATTTGGAAGCAAATTAGGCAGTATAGTGATAACTGCATCCTTTGTTTCAAACTCTGATTTTATATGAAAATAACTGATAACAACTGTCTCATTTTCAATCAAAATATAATTATAAAAGATAACCTTCAAAGTAACTGAAAATTAAAATACATATACCACTACTTAGAGAAACAATTTTCCCCAAACATCTATTTGTCCCTGCTTGGAAAAACAGCTATATCTAAAATTTTCTATAACACTTAATTAGCATCTCTTTGGCTTTCAAGGTATTAATTTGACTGAGAAAGCTCTTGATATAAAATAAGTCTCTTTTTATCTTTATTTTTCTTATATAAGTCAACTATCCACTCCATCTACACCTCCACTCTTAGATAAACAAATACTTCATCAATTGCTTTTCCATTTAATATTTATTGTAAATATCCACAATCTATAAACAGTATATATTCACATTTGTAGTATGCGTTTTAAAAACATAATTTAGAAAAAGGGAAAAAATTATCACATACCTGTCCATCTAAGTCAAATGCTAAGCAAGCTATACCATGTGTATGAACATCCTTTAGAATTGATATGGTCTGCACAGTGTATGAATCCCAAACACAGATATAAGGCTCTTTCCCAACTTGTCCTGTTGCTACCAATACTCGTTCAGGATGCAATGCAAGACTGAAAAATAAAGAATTAACACGTAAGTCAATAAGAAGGCTTAAAATCACTTATAGAGCTTTTGAAGTATTTGGTATATATAATATTCACATATCAATGTGAACACTAGATATTATTCATTTTTAAGTAATCTGGATTTAAAATAAGTAACTTCTATAAAAATCCATGCCATTACATTTGATAGTTAATGATAAATTATACTCTTTGTTCTTGTAATATGATATGGTATGTTTAAACATCTCAAGAAAAGCACTCTCCCACAGGATGAACTGAACAATGGCAACAAATTAGCTGCAACACTACCATATGTCATTTAGCTATTTGGTATTCATCTGTTCTTAAATCCTCTCTTCATTTTGCCATTCCTTTTTTTTTCCTGAGACAGGAGAATTATGAATTCAAAGCCAGCTTCGACAATTTAGCAAGACCCTGTAACTCAACCAATAAATGGGCAAATGAACTGAACAGACACTTCTCAAAAGAAGAAATACAAATGGCCAAAATGAAAAAAAAATGTTCAACATCCTTGGCAATCAGGGAAACGTAAATCAAAACTACACAGATTTCATCTCATTCCAGTTAGAATGGCAATTATCAAGAATACAAAGAACAGTAACTGCTGGCAAGGATGTGGAGGTGTGGGGGTAGACTTATGCATTTTTGGTGGGACTGCAAATTAGTACAACCACTTTGGAAAGTAGTATATGAGATTCCTTAAAAGGCTAGGAATGGAACCACCAAATGACCCTGATAGACCACTCCTTGAAATTCATTCAGAAAAACTAAAATTAGCATTTAGTGATATATGCATACCAATGGTTACAGATGCACAATTCATAATAGCCAAATTATGGAACTAGTTCTGGTGCTCATCAACAGATGAATGTATAAAGAGAATGTGGCATATATACACAATAGTTACTCAGCCACAAAGGAAGAGATTATGCAATTTGCCGATAAATGGATAGAACTTGAGAACACCAATCTAAGTAAAATACACTGGACTCAAAGTCAAGGGCCAAGTGTCTTCTCTCATTTGAGAAAGGGAGAGAGAAATAAGTAATAAAGTGTGTGTGGGGGGGACGGATATCATTAAAATAAAAAGGAGAACAATGGAATAGCAACAGGGATCAAGGGGAATGAGGAAAAGCGGGTAAAGAGAGCAAATGCATAATGAAATTGACCAAATTATGCTATATGCAAGTATGAATACATCACAATAAACTCCACTTTTAAATATAATGATAATGCATCAATTTAAAAATAAATGGAAGACCAGTAGAATACAGGAAAGGGATCAGGAGGAGGGAGAAGAGGAGGGAAAGGGGAAGTAGTGAAGATTGAAAATGAACAAACTATGTTACATGCATTTGTGATTAGGTCAAAATGAACTCCAGTATTATGTACAACAATAATACAAGAACACAAACATAAAAAACAGAAACAATAAAATAAAATAAATAAAATGGGTTTGAGATATAGCTTAGTGGTAGAAAGGCCCTGGGTTCAATTCCAAGTACAAAAAACAAAAAACAAAAAAAAAGAAAAGACAAAGATCTAACATTGGTAGCGGTTTATGCACATTAGTAGAAAGCCAGAAACAAAAATGAATTTCTACTTGATACATGTTTCTATAAGTAGAAAAGAATATCAGATTCACCTTTAGATGAAAAAAATTACTCCCAACATCAGGGTAGACGAACTGACAGGAGAAAAGTTAGGAGGACATAAAAATGGAATCATTTTAAGGGAAACAGAGAAATGGAAAAAGATTTGAGAATCTGGTTTGCACGTCTGAATGGTTTGGGGCAGAATTCATCAACTCAGGGAACACTAATGAGTCATCAGTGTGAAAGATGATGAGTGAGAATGCAGGGTTGGTTCAACGGAAGAAAATTCAACAAATATATTTGACAGAATAAATGTCAAAAAAATACCCTTCATATGTGTTTACCCCAACAGAAACAGAAAAATGATCTGACAAAATCCCACTCCCTTAATGATAAAAACACACAACAAACTAAAAATTGAAGAGAACTTCCTCAACCTGATAAAGAGCATCTATAAAACTATAGTTAGCAACATATTTAATAATGAAAGCTACTCCACTGAGTATAGGAAAAAGACAAAGATGCCAGCTTTTGCAACATGGTACTGGCTTTTCTAATTAGAACAATTAGTCCAGAAAGAAACAAAAACGAAAAGTAAAACCATCATTACTTGCAGATAACATGATTTTATATATAAAATCCTAAGAAATCCACAAACAAAAAAGGAAAGTTAATAAACAAGTTAAACAAGGGTGCAGGATATACGATCAATATAAAAATCAATTACATTTGTACACACCAGTAAAGAACAACTGAAAATTAAATCAAGATAACAATTTAGCAATGCCCTAAGCAACTTAGCAAGACCCTTTCTCAAACCAAAAAATTAAAAGGGCTGGGAATGTTGCTCAGTTACAAAGCACCCCTGGAGTGAAGGAAGGAAGGAAAGAAGGGAGGAAGGGAGGGAGGGAGGGAGGGAGGGGAGGGGAGGGGAGGGGGAAAATAATTTAACTTAGTAGTAATAAAAAGAACTAAATAAAATACCTAGGAATAAATTTAATGAAGCATAACATCTGTACACTGAAATCTACAAAATCCATCAAAAGACATTTTAAACACCTAAATGGGAAAACATCTCCCACTAGGATTGAAAGAGGTAATGTTATCCCCTCCCCCCAGGCGTGAAAGAATGTAATATTCTTTTTCTTTTTTTATTTCTTTTTCTTGTGTGCTAGGCATCCAACCCAGAGCCTGGAGAATACCAGGCAAATACTCTACTACTGAGCCACATTCCCGGGCCTGAATGAGGTAATATTTTAAAGATGGCAGAACACAGACTCACTCAGAAAGCACAACCCTGAATTTGCATGAGAAGAGTTATCTCTACAGAACCTAAAAGAACATTACTACAAGTTTATATCTAAATTACAGGAGTTGTGAAGAACACTATCAACAAGTTTTTGTTTTTCCTAAGGTTAATAAATGACTGTACTCTGAAATTATTGTAGTAAATATGTCTTCTCTCAAAGTGATGCTGATACTGGGAGCAGCAGAGGATACACACTGAGTGAAAGTATCAATAATTAGATACTCACCTACCTGGGGCTCTTAAGAGAAAGAAGCAAACTAAATAGTCCCTTGCATAAAATTAGAAGTGATTATCATCCCAATAGATAGGAAGACATACAAGCAGAAAGAAAAGCAAGGTAACAAATTACCCCAACCAACTCACAACACTTCAAAAACTAATCCTATTGAAACAACAATGGAGGAAATGTCAAAGAATTTAGAAAATTCATAGTTAAAACAATCAATGAGCGCAAAGAAGATGTAAGAAATGAACTTAAAATTACAGGAAGTGAAAAATCATTTCAACAAGTGATAAAGATTCTGAAAAGAACTAAATGAAAACCCTGAAAATGAGACTCAAATCAAATTAAAATTCAGTCAAAAGCATCACCAATAAATTAGACCATATAGAAGGCCTTGGAAACAAAATATATAATCTTGAAAATAAAGTCAACAATAAAGAAAAATGTTAAAAGACCATAATTAGAATACAAATTAAAGTAATGCACAACCTTTTCAATGAAATAATAACAGAAAAATTCCAAACCTTAGGAATAAGATAAAAATGCAAATACAACGGCATTTAGAATCCCCAAATAGGCAAGATCAAAAAAGATCCTGTCCAAGACACATTATAAGGAAAATGCCTAATCTACAAAATAAGGACAAAAATTTTAAAAGCTGTAAGAAAAAACAGCAGGTCACATTTAGAGGCAAGTCATTTAGGATTTCAACTGATTTCTCAACCCAGACCCTCAAAGCCAAGAGAGCTTGAAATGATAAATACCAAGCTCTGAAAGAAAATGGGTGCCAACCAAGATTTCTATATTCAGGAAAACTGTCCTTCAGAACTGAAGATTCTGCCATCCATGATAGGCAGACACTGAAAGTATTCATAACCACTCAGTCAGCACTATAAAACATATTCAATGAAATATTTCATGTAAAAGAAATGAAAAAAATCAGAACCAGCATAGAGCTGAATCTTACTAGAAGCATAGTCAAGTAAAGGAGAATCAAGTCTGAATTAAGCATTAGAAATAAGTAAAAATGGCAGGAAATACTATTTCTCTATCATAACACTGAATGCAAATGGTCTAAACTCTTCAATCAAAAGACACAGATTGACAGAATGGTTTAGAAAACAAGACTCAATCATATGTTGTTTATGGGAAGCTCACCTTATTGGCAAAGACATGCACAAGCTGAAGGTGAAAGGATGGAAAAAAAATATACCATGCAAATGGAGACCAAAAGCAAGGCACAGTAGCCACTCTCATACCAGACAAAGTAGACTTCAAGCCAAAATTAATAGAAGACACAAAAGTCACTTCAAATTGGTTAAGAGAATCATCCAACAATAGGATTATAAATATTTATGCTCCAAACAATGGAGCATACATAAAACAAGTACTTTCCAATATAAAGAATCAAACAGACCAAAAGACTATAATACTGGGTGATTTCAACACACCATCTCACCATTAGATAGGTCATCCAGACATAAACTAAGTGAAGACTCATCAGAACTAAAAATGCTATTAATAACAGACATCTATAGAGTATTTTGGCAATCAACAACCAAATTCACTTTCTTTCAGAAATAGATCATGTTTTAGGACACAGCCAGCCTTAGCAATTACATGAGGTGGGGGAGGGAGAAGGAGGGAGGGAATTCCTTGCATCCTATCAGATCATAATGGAATGCAGTTAGAAATCAACAAGATAGATCATTCTAACACCTGAAGATTGATAATACACTCTTTTTTGGCACTCGACCACTGAGCCACATCCCCAGCCCCTATTTTGCATTTTATTCAGAGACAGGGTCTCACTGAATTTCTTAGCACCTCGCTTTTTGCTGAGGCTGGCTTTGAACTCGAGATCCTCCTGCCTCAGCCTCCAGTGCCGCTGGGATTACAGGTGTGTGCCACTGCACCCAGCTTATCCTGGGCATTTTGAATAATATATTATGAACTTGGGTCCTATTAAAATCTTCTACAGAATGTTGATATTTTTGCTTGTTTTAGCAGGTAAGTACTCCAGTTTAGGGCACATGCCCCAAGCTTTCTTCTGTAGCTCCCATGTTTAGTTCAATGTTTAAATACTTTGCTGTGCTATGACGTGTATATACCATAGGAGCAAATCTGAAACTTGAATGATTATAGTTCCATTCTCAAAGCCTTTGATCAGCTATTTCCAGGCAGTTCCATGCATGTGCAGCAAGAGTGAGTTAGGGACATCAAATATTGCCTATGAGAACCCCTTTTTGAATTCTATGACCTCTGTAATTTTTACTCATACTCTCCCGCTTCTAAGAGCACCTTTTCATTGTATTATGGCTAGACATTCAATGTATGAGCCTCCAAACACTATCGGGCACTTCCCACAACTAGGTCTACATCTGGGCAGAAAACATTTTGCCTGTTTTTAAACTGGTTGACAGCATAAGAATTCTTGAGGGCTGAGACTATACCTCAGTGGCAGAGTGCTTGCCTAGCATGTATGAGACACTGGGTTCAATCTTAGCACCACATAAAAACAAAACAAAGGCATTATGTTCATCTACAACTACAAAATTTTTTTAAAGAATTCTTGAAATGTTCTTAATATAATTATTTTCTCAAGTATGTATTTCACATATATGTGTCTTCCAGGTTGTGGATTATTTTTTCATTTTCTTAATGGTAACTCTGACAGAATAAAATAATTTCTCAAAGAAGTGTTTTATTTGAACTAATTTATCTTATAAAAAGGTTATAAACAGTACGAAGTATTCATTTCTTATTTGTGTGTGTTTCTTTGTTTGTTCATTTTGAGGGTCTCTCTCTTGCCTAAACTGACCTCTATCTTGCAGGCTCAAGTGATCCTCCTGCCTCAGCCTTCCAAGCATTGGAACTACAAGCACAGGCCACCAACCCAGTTACTCAGTTTTCTTATATCTTCATCTCACTTTCCTAATATAAACATTTCACATAATCATAATGCATTTATCAGGAAGAGGATATTAACATTTGTATAATAACATTCACTAAACAATTATCCAAAATTAAATTTTGCACTAATGTCTTTTTGCCATTCCAAGATCCTATCCAGAATCCTATGCTACATTTCACTGTCATTTCTTCTTTTCATCTTCCAGCCTATAAAGTTCCTTAGACTTTTCTTCTTTCATGACCTTGACACTTGTGAAGAGTTATTTTACAGACTCTCTGAATATGGACTTGTTATATATATTTTCTCTGATTAGAACAATGTTATGCAAATTTGGCAAGACCTCACAAAAATTATGTTTGTCCTTCCTAGCGCATAATAAGTGGTTCCATATGTCAATATGTAATATCACGGATGATGTTTAACACCTGATTCCTTAAACTGGTGACTGCTACTGTAAATTTACTACAAAGTTTTCTTTGTACTCAGTATCTTAGGGGAGGTACTTTGATATGGTAAATTCTGCTTCTCCTCAGACTTTTACCCATTAAGTTTAGCATCTATTGATGGATCTTATCACAAACATTTACTACTATAGTATTCACCTAGAGTGATCCTCTTATTTTCCTCTTTTCTTCTAGAGTAATTAGTTGGAATTCTCTATACAGAAGAACTGACTTTTCTCCCCTGTTTGTTTATTTATTTAATCCAATGTGTATTTATATCAGTTTGGACTCATGGATATATCAGCTTGAACTTGTTGATTTTAAAAATCAACAAACTTTTTCTGGGTAGAGTAGAGTAGATAGTAAATATTTTATACTTTGAGGACAACATAGTTTCTATCACAACTATTCAATTGGGTTGTCATAGCCAAATTGGCCATACAAAATATGTAAACCATACATTCTCATTAGGAATGATATCTTCTCCAAAGGGGTAAAAACTGGTTCTTACATGCATGGTGGTCTTACTCTTTTACTGTATAAAGTACAGATACACATGCAGTACATTAATTAACAAACTATCTGTGGTATTAAAATTTTGTCATGGATGATGGCATGTAGGAAAAAATACCTAAGTACTTTACTGCTCCTTAGGGAAGCAATAAAGAAAACGAGGTTGCAAAGTACTAATGTAACAAAAACTCATGTTTCCCAGTAAAACTTCATTTACAAAAATAGGTAGAGAGTCAGATTATGCACATAGTCTTTTGTGTGCTGACTCTGGTTTTCTTTCACGGGCCAAAATTTTATACTATCCATTATTTACTTTTAGCTCAAAGTATTTCCTTTTTGGCTTTCGGAGATCCTTGAGGTTGTTTTTCATATTCTTTCAACTAGCCATCATCTTTTTCTTGAGCACTCACTTTCTTGCAGATAAAACATTCCAGTGTTTCTTCTCTACAACCCATAATAAACTAATTCTCAAGGAAGCCCTAGTTCCTTTTTTTAGAGAATTGTATTTATTGAACAAGATCTGGGCATGAGATATGATCATTACTACTGGACTGTTAGTACTTCTAGGCTGCCTTGGCAGCCAGAGCAAGGAAACATATATATACATACTAATCAAAGTACATATTTTATCTGTACATTTAAAAATGAGTCATATAAATGCCTTTGTTTCTAATCCATAACTACAGGGTTCATTTAAAACTTCTTTTTTCTTATTTATAAGTTTTCCCTCTAATAGTAAGAAACTAAATTCTCATAATTTATAGTCTATTTACTAATTTTAGTATGCCCAGATATTTCAGAATGGCTAGCTCTAACAAGAAATAATTTTACTAACCAGATTATAGCATTCTGTACAGTTCATTTTTGTCTTTATCTTTACAGTATCATCAAGATACACTTTTTAAATTATTTAGGTTACTCCCTATGAACTGAGCAGAGGAGAGGGAAGCAAGTTTATGAAACTATAGATGGAATTTGTTTCCTTTCCTCTTTTTATTTACTTTTTTTTCAGTTTGGTATTCTCTAGATAATGTTTACACTTTGGTTTGCACAGAAAGTTCATAGTCCTGAAGAAGTTCTGTAGTTAAAGGGGAAAAGAGTTTAAGAGACTATTACATACCTGACACTCTCTTCAGTTACTGAAGGCTGAAAAATTATTTTAATGAGGTTCAATGTACAAATTAAGTTTTATAATACAGGCTTGTGTCCTATTTCCTATACTTTTTTTCTAGAAATTTTAGTTTTAGTTCTCACATTTAAGATATATGACCCAATTTCAGTTACATTTTGTATATGGTGAAGTGTAAGTTGGGGCTCATTTTCCCCATAATGGATATTTAGTTGTTTTTAACTTTTTTTCTTTTTCTTTTCTGTCTTCCTTTCTTTCTTTCTTTCTTTTTTTTTTTTTTTTGGTACTGGGATTGAACTCAGGGGCTTTACCACTGAGCTGCATCCCCAGTCCTTTTTATTTTTTGAGACAGGGTCTTGCTAAATTGCTGCAGATTTCAATTGCTGAGGCTGGCCTCAAAGTTATGATCCTCTACCTTAGCCTCCCAAGTTGCTGGGATTTCAGGCATGGTCCACTATGCCCAGCTTATTGTATTTTTTGGAAAGACTATTTTGGGGCATACTTTATATGTTCACAAGACTCATCTAGCACTGAGAAAAACTACTGATATAGGTAAGGAGAAGAATTTCTGATAGGCACACTGGGGTTGTGGCTCAGTGGTAGAGCGCTTGCCTAGCATGTGTGAGGCACTGGGTTCAATTCTCAGCACCACATAGAAATAAATGAATACAAAATAAAGGTCTATCAACATCTAAAAAAAAAAAGAATTTCTGATAGGCAAAAACACGGGGGATCTAATGCACAAGTAGAGGGACTGAGGTAGAAGCTGGAAGTATTGCTGATGAATAGGTGGAACCTGAAAGTTCTCTTCCAATTTTCTTTAAAAGAATGAAAGCAGAAGTGCTTTTCAGGTATCTTTAAGGTCAACTTAATATCTTATAGTTACGTTTTATTCTCATAGTCCTTTGTATACTGAAGAACATATGGTGGAATGCAATGACACATGAATTAATTTGGGGAAGAGATAATAGAAATAACTATTCGAAGACATATTCCTATTTTAAAACATTTAACAAGATTAGCCATCCATATTGTGGGCACTATCATTTGAAATATACAGGAAAAAAAAAACAGATTCTTTGTGTGTGGGAAGGGGTACTGGGGATTGAAACCAGGGGTCCTTTACCACTGGGCTATATCCTCAGCCCTTTTTATTTTGAGGCAGGGTCTCACTAAGTTGCTTATGGCCTCACTAAATTGCTGAGGCTGGCCTTGAACTTTTGACTCTCTTACATCAGCCTCCTGAGTTGCTGAGATTATATATAGGCATGTGCCACCACACCCAGCTAAGATTCTTTGATTCTTTTTTTTTCTTAGTTTCTTTTTCTATTAATATTGCTGAATTATGGAAATTGATTAGGTGTCAGCACCATCATCAAATGCTGCAATAACATGTTGTTATTTCAAGCATTTAATTTCTAAATCTATCATAACTATAAAGTAATAATATATTAAAAAGGGGCTGTAATTATCTTCATAGATTTTCCTTTTTATATACATTGTTAGTCACTGTCTCTAAATTTATCTCATACATCTCAAAATGAGCATTTTACAGCATTAGACAACTCTGTTAAACACTTAGTATTCTTCTGTCAACCTTCAAATCCCTTCATGATGACAGTTCCAACATCAACTTCTGCCATGCAGCTGATAAGCCTGCCTTGTACTTACCAAAGGAGATACTTCATACTTATCACTAACCTAACTACAACTCTACTGGCTAATTCTGACTTCCCTTTTGTAAAATGAAGAAATGTCTCTATTCCTTGAACTTGTCTCTTGTGTTCTGGATCCCATTACTCTTACTTTCAAGTACTTTAGTCTTATAATTAACTTTTCTGGAATTATTACTTGTTCATTACTGAGTCATTCCTAGTAGCATTCAGATATACCTATTTTTAAACAGAACTCCTTTGAAATCTCACCTATAATACCCCATTTCCCTGCTTTGCATTTGTAGCAAAACATCTGAATAAAAGTTGTCTCATTTTTTTCACTCCTTAACATATTGCCTTAACATATTCCAAACAGACTTTCTCCTTATCCTTCACAGGGTTCTTTCAAGGTCATGTGCAATCTTGACAAATCTAATGGTAAATTGTATATCCTTATTTTCCTCCACTTTTTTCAGTAGTATTTGACACAACTGACCACTACTCTCTTTTGAAATACTTTCCTATCTAGGCTTTCCTGATTCTAATCTATCAGCCCCTCCTGTCTTCCTTTCTCAGGCCCTGCATCCTATACCCAACCTCTGACTATTAGTGTCAGAGGTCTTTGTCTTGGCTGTCTTCCCTTTCTTTCCCAGGTGAGTTCATCCAATCCCATGGTTTTCAAAGCATATGCCAGTGATAACCTCCAAATCTATATATCTAACCCAGAGCAAAGGATGGATCACTTTAAGTTCAAAAGGGTATTTGATTTCCTCCCTACCCTTCCAATTTGCTCCTACTCACCTCAGTAAATCTACTCACCTCACCATCTACTCAATCGCTCAGATCAAGAATCTAGACATCCTGTCACTTCTTTTCCTATTATCTGTCCTATTATCTCCATCATCACCCTTATCTCACAATCCTAACCTGGACCAGCATTCATTTTACATCAGGAATCCTTTCATAACCTTCTGATTACCCAGCTTTCTTCCATTATTGCTCCCTTTTACAGTTTTCTCAACATAGCCATAGTGATTTTGAGAGCAATATAAATTTGGCCTCATCATCACCTGCTTAAAACTCTCCCAACAGCTTCCTATTGATCTAGGATAAAATCCAAAGTATCTAGGAAGGCACAAGTCTCTATTAAAAAAAAAAAAACTTCTATCATTTTCCCTTGTGTTCATTACACTACAGTCACACTGGCCTTTCTGTCCCTTAAAAAGGCCAAGCTTATTACACTCTTTGTCTAGAATGATCTCCCAAATCTCTGCCTCATTAATGTTGGAGGTCAAATAATGTTGGAGGTCTCTTGCTCAGAGAAGCCTTCCCTAACATCCCCTAGTCATTCCAACATGTTCTGTTCATCACCTTATTTGTCAGCTACCTAAGACTTTTATTATACATTTATTATCTTACTCTTCATACTAGAATTTATACTCCAAAAGGACAGAGACATTGCTATTTTTTGTTGATATTAAAACCTAAGGACCTGGGGCTGAAGTTGTGGCTCAGTGGTAGAGCGCGTGCCTAGCATGTGTGAGGCCCTGGGTTTGATCCTCAGCACCACATATAAATAAATAAATAAAATAAAAGATCCATTGACAACTAAAAAATATTTTTTAAAAAACCTGAGGATCCACAATAATGACTGGTATATGGTAGGTATTTAATCAAAATTATTAACTGAATTTTTTTCTTTTTTCTTTTTTCTGGCAGTGCTAAGAATTGAACCTAGGGCCTTGTGCTTGCAAGGCAAGCACTCTACCAACTGACGTATATCCCCAGCCCTTTAACTGAATTTTCAAGAAGCTCATAATGTCAAAGAATTTTTTGAACAAAATAATTCTCAATAAAACAAATCCTTATATGCAATTATTTTCATGCATCATCTTTCATAACAGCAAAAATCTGAAAACCAACTCAATGCCCAACATTTAAGAAATGGTTTCATGAGGATGGACTCTCACAGTCATTAAAAACAAGTATGAGTTGCTTCACACAAACAAGGTCTTTGGTTCAACTCCCGGTACTGATGAGAGAATAAAAAAACAAAACACGTATAGAAATTTTCATAATACTGAGGAAAGCTTCTATTATAATGTTAGGTAAAAAGCACAGAATTCAAAATTTTATATATACTGTGACCTCAACTATTTATGAATACATGTAACAACAACAAAAAAAAACACTTAGAAGGGAATAATCTAAAACACAACAGAACTATCTCCAGATTACACGACTTTTGGTAAACATTTTCCTTCTTTTTTAATGCTGGTCAATTTTCTATAAAAATTTAAAATAAAAACCCTTCAGTAAAGAACCTAGCAAGCCTCTCATAATCCCTATTATGTAGATCTCAAATTTCTACACAGTCTCTTTATATGGCTGCAAAAATTGCCTTTTTCAATGCATGTCCAGGTTTCACATAAAATTTCTGCCACTATGTGTGGTTTTTATGTTTTAAGTCCACTATCCATAAGTTAACTAATAATTAGCAAAATCACACTGTAACCAAGTAATGATGACCAGTCTTTGAACTCTAGTTAGTTATAATCTATGCTGCAAGATTTAGAATGGCCTTTCATTTTCTACTTTTGGTTGGGAATAATGCCTGCTCCCTGTTGAACCTCACTTCTTATAAAGCCATGGGCACTAAAATGGTCAGACCAGGTTACATCATCATCTTTGGCTAAGTTAAATAATACTATGAACAACATTATACTGAATAAAAACAACAAAATTAACTGCCTGGAGCAACTGGCATCACCTGCCACCCATATATTGAAATGAATTATGTAATACAATCTTCCACAATAGAGGCAGTTGCATCTTAGGATTATATATTTTGACCAAGGAAGTAAATCCTCTTTGAGTGATGGAAAGAGATTCTAATGGACTTGGGGTAGGGAACGAATGTCTTCTTTGGGTTAGAAGTAGGTATATGATTCCTAGGAACAGGGGGAGCAGCAGGATTTCCTTGACTCGGAGACTGATAGCAACTGTGCAACAGTTTTTCTAACTGGTGTGAGAAACAAGACTAATTTGTTCACTTTTCTTGCCATCAGTCTACTTCTGGGTCTTTCATGTCAGTTAGACATTCCCTGTTCTTCCATACATTCCATATTTGCAATACATGTGACTATGAGTGCCTCTTTCTTGGGCCCCATCCAGAGGTTCACATTATCCACACTTTGGTAATGAAACAATCCAGAATTCTCACCTCACATCCAACCTATCTCTGTTTTATCCCTAGATTACCTGGATTAAGGTAAAATCAGGTATTCTCCCCATGGTTGTGAAGAACGAAGTAACTTTTGGAGTGAGATCTCAGTTAACATCTTCTATAATCACCACCTCTTACTTACTAATCCAAAGTAATATGTGCTGTCTGTCCCAGGGGAAAAAATTAAGAATTTTGTTTTATCATGAATTGCCTGATAGCCCCACAAATATCTAGGTCTAGTGTACAATGTCCACTTTCAGTCCCATACTTATCCTCTCATTGCAGCAGTTAACCAACACCAAATATTTAGCGTTCTCTACCAATGTTTACTACTTCAGGTATATGTGCATGTCAATAGTTATAAAGTGGGCACTATATTTTACTTGGTCTTTTAATAACACAATCTACCTTTAATTTACATTGGCCAATAGAGTATGATACTATAAATAGGATCCAGAATTAAGGCTTTCATTCCAGCTCTTGTGTCTTTAGCCAATATGGCAATGCCACATGACATCCTATAATCAGAATAGAGTCCAGTGTAGCCAAGGCACCCTGTTTACACTGGCTAGGAATAACCCTTTGTCAGAATATTAACCCCTACTGAAGATACAATGGAGGATACTTGCTAGATTAAAGGCAAGCCTGTCAATTGCTTCATGGTTGGTTAATGGCAACATATAGTTACAAGTCCTACAAAACATAGTATTCCAGAAGCTTGCCCTGAATTCACAAAACCTTAGATTATTATTCATTCTCATTCTCTCTCTCTCTTTTTCTCTCTTTCTCTTTTTTTCCCCTCTCCTTCTCCCTCTCCTCTTTCCCCTCTCCATCTCTCCTTTCCTCTGTTTTTTTCTTATGCTAGGGATTGAAACCAAGTACACATTCTACCACTGAACTACAGCCCCCAACCCCAGGATGCTATTTCAATCATCCCTGCAAAAACATCCACTTGAGAATTTCATAGAGTTGAGAGGATCTGTCCCTTCTCATGGGTATTTGTGTGTCCCATCAAATGTTAATATATTAGATGTTTGGTCTTTTTATGACTACAGATTCTGACTCCAAGAGAGAAATTCATTAATGTACAACCTCAGGCTTTTCATAATCCAAACCATTCAGTCAAACCAACTGCAACTACTTCATAAGTCTGTTGAAATATCACCTGAGGCACTGGGTCACAGTAGATCTCATCTGATACCATTCAGGATGCAAACAATCATGTACATATTTTAACCTTCCAGGTCCCCAGCAAATGAGTTTTTGTCTGGACTGGTGAGGAAGCATATCTAGATGTCTTTTAATGTTTTCAACCCTGATGATTCTGAGTAAAGCCATCAATGGAAAACTATACTAAGGATCTTTTTTTTTTTTTGTAATAAATCTCTAAACATGGTGTCAGCATGGGAGAGAATACCTTAGACAAGGTATTGAACAGAGTCCCAGAGTCCCAGTCTCAGTCACATTACATAAGACAAAGTGAATGTATTGGGTAGGCCCTGTTTTCCAGGTTGATGTCTAGCTCACCAGCTGAACATGGATTACTACTATGTAGTTTTCAATCTCAACTACATATTTGAATCATCTGGGAGGCTTAAAAATTAAAAACTGAAGGAAACAACAACAAAGAAACTACAACTGGGCCCATTCTAACCAAATTAAACCAGAATTTCTAGGACTGAGAGGTGGCTTTATTTTGTTTGCTTTGTTTTTAACTGTCCGAGTGATTCGAGTATATAGCCAGGTTTGGGGGTCAAGAATTTAGAGCAGTGGTTCTCAAAATTCAGACTTTAATCAACATCCCCTGGAAGTGATTAAAACCAATTGCTTGATTCACACCTAGAGTTTCTGATTTGGTATGTATGGGTAAGACCTTAGAATCTGTACTTCTAATAAGTTTCCAGGGGATGCTAATACTGCTAGTATGAAGACCACACTTCTGAGTAGAAAGAATCTAGACCTGCTAGTCATGTGCCACTTTTTTCTTAATAACCAAGTAAAGTTGGAGTTGCAGAAATAAATCTTTGAAAAAATGTTAGTTCTATGTATTAATAATGACTCATTTTGAGTTCTTTTTTCTCCCCTGTTTCTTCTGTCAGGAAATAACAGACTCCTGAGAAGTCATGATTATAACTGCAAAACAGATACAATTCCACTTAGATGAAGTGGTCCTCAGCTTACTTTATGCATCTGGTCACTCCTTCTTGAAATACATTTCACTTGCCTTCCATGTCCCCATCCCTGTCACCCCTGGTTTTTCTTTCTCTTCTCAGGACGCATTTTATTTTATTTTAGTTCTTCATCTCTACATTTAAATGTTGGAGTAACAAAGGAATCTTTTTTTTTTAAAGATCCTTTCTCTTAAACTAATACTCGCTCCTTTAGTGACCTCATCCAGGTTCATTGCTTTAAATGATTTCTACATGCTGATAACACCCAAATTGACACCAAGCCAGCCCAGATTGCTTCCTTAAATTTTAAACATATATGTTCATCTGCCTAATTTTCAGCCCTGCTTCATTGTCTATTAGGTACTGCTAAACACTTTTTAAGTGTTTAGCACTTAAGACTGGTAAGTCCATTCTTCCAGTTGTTCTGACCAAAAATTCTGTGATCACCATTGACCTTTCTTTTCTCACATGATTTATATCTGATCCATTAGTAAACCATACTTCCTCTGTCTTCAAAATATATCCAGAATTTCACCTTTCTCATTACTTTCACTATTACCACCAAATCTCTTGACTAAATTAAGATGCTTCCCTGCTTCCATTCTGCCCCTCCACTCATCAGTCTGTTCTCAACATAGGAACCAGAGGGACTTTGTTAAATTGTAAGTCAAATTACATCATTAATTTCAATTCATTGTTCAAATAATTTCCAGTCTCAGGTAAGAATGCCAAAATCCTCTAAATAGCCTACACAATCTGCCCCCAGCACCATAACCTCATCAAACCTCATTCCTTACTACTGAACCCCAAGTTCACTCTACCTCAGACACACTTACTGATCCTCAAATATACTAGGCCTTTTACTTCAGGGTTTCTGCACATGACAGTCCCTATGCCTAATGGGTCATTTCCTCCTAGTTACACAGGTGTACTCCCTCACCTCCAAGTCTCTACTCAAGTCCCAGCTTTGCAGTGAGACCTCTTGCCAGCCTGACTGAACTCTTCTCAATAGCCTTTATCTCACTTTCCTGCTTTTTTCTCCTTGGCTCTTATGACAAACTTTACATATATTCATAAATAAATACATACACACACATAAAATAAATACATACACACATAGATATAAACTCTCTGAAGATGTAGAATTTTTCCTATCTGGTTCACTGCTATAGCTCTAGTGCTAAGTACAATCCCTAGAGAGTAATACTCAATAATTACTTGCTGGAAAAATAAGATGTCACTTATGAAAGTGTTTTAATGCCATATATCCAGCAACCCCACTTCTGGTATATATCCAAAGGAAATGCAATCAGTGTGTCAGACTCCTGTGTTTATTGCAGCACTACTCATAATAGCCAAGACATGGAAACAATCTAAATGTCTTTCCTGAGTGAGAAACCTAAAGATAAATAAAGAAAGTGTGGTACATACACAAAATGGAATACTATTTACCCATAAACACATGAAACTATCATTTCTCACAACATGAAAAGAACTGGAGATGATTATGTTAAGTGAAATAAACTGGGTACAGAAATGCAAGTACCATGTGATCTCGTATATGGAATATAAAAAAAAGTTGAATTCCTAGAACTTGAGAGTAGAACAGTGGTTGTCAGAGGATAGGAAGAGTAAAGGGGAGGGAGGATGGAAAAAGGTTGATCAATGGGTACTAAGTTATAGTTAGATAGGAGCAAGAAGTTCTGGTATGGTACTGCACAGTAGGATGATTATAGATAATGACAATGTACTGTATGTTTCATAAATCTACAAGAAAGGATTTTGAATGTTTTCACCATAAAGAAATGAATGTTTACATGTTTAGTCTGACTTAAATATTAAATAATGTATACATGTATCAAAACATTGCATGGTACCCCATAAATATGTACAATTTTTGCATTTGTATGTATTGGTTATAATTTTAAATTAAAAAGAAAGTGTTTTAAGAAGGAGAGAGTGACCAACTGTGTTAAATGATGCAAATCAAAAAAGATGAGAACTGATAACTGAGCAATGGATTTGGCAATATGGGGGTCACTGGTGACAAGAACTGCGACAGTGAAATAGAATAGAGCCAAGAGTAAATGGAACTAAAGATAGCACTAACAACCCTTTCATAGATTCTCATAAGACTCCTACATATGATATCACTTCTTCCCAGAACTCTACACCTTCACTCATTTCTTCTGATGACTATTTCTACTTGTTTCCTTATATAAACTCTGTATTCTCTAAAAAAAAAAAAACATTGAGAACTGTTATGTCCCCACGTACATACCATATCACAGGTATGCCAGTGACATCGCTAGTACATGTAGTATTCTAATTGATAATTTACTTCATTGAATTTTTAAACTCTGAGATGATGTCAGGGACCTTGGCACAAAGCACATGCTCAAAACTATTTCTTTGATGAGTGAGAAACTTGAAATAACAGTGAGTTATTAGCTTCTAAAGGCTCATTCCATATGTTTTCCATAATATATATCTAAGACCTTCTATCTTATTAATTACCTGCATATTTTCATGTAAAAATTATAAAACAACAAATGAAAATAGTTAAAATGTTAATCTAAAAATTTGGCTTTTTTCCTAACAATAAAAATACAGAAATATAGTCAATAAATATTTATGGCAATCTTGATTACTATTCTAGATAATCCCCCCCCCCTTTTTTTTTTTTTTTACTAGGGATTGAACTCAGAGACGTTCAACCCCAGCCCTTTTTTATTTTTCATTTTGAGACAGGGTCTCACCAAATTGCTTAGGGCTTCACTAAATTGCTGAGGTTAACTTTGAACTTGCAGTCCTCCTGCCTCAGACTCCTGAGCTGCTAGGATTACAGGTGTGCACCACCATACTCAGTTAAATATTCCCTATCTTTTCCTTATTTTATAACTTTAATTATGTAGCATTTGAAAAGTAAATAAGCATAAATGCTTTGATATCCAGACACAGTAAAGGATGTCTTACCAAATAATCATTATAAAGCTGTGAAAGTTCACCTAATTCTAGTTACTTAAACATGGGGCATTTTATTAAATCTGTATGCAATCTAATGTTACTTAATGCTTAAGAAAATGCAGGTATCAGGGTAGGATTTATGCTCACTTCTCAAACTGCTTATGTGAAGAATACAGGGTGGCAGTATGTTTCCTAAACAAAATCATCTGAGGCACTTTTTAAAGAACAGACTCCCAGGCCTCTACCCTAGAGAATTCTGACAGTGCATCTGAGAGAAAAGCTTGAAATTTTTAAAGAGCTTATTCTGATGATCGGCCAGGTTTGAGAAATAATGAACATAGACTACAAGAGGGTTTGCAGTGATTAGTGTCAGATCTGTAACAGTTGCTATGCTGGATCCACATAAACACAAAAAAATTTGATCCATCATGTTAATATCTATTCTGAATTGCCTTTTCAAGTACATGTTTGACTTGTGTTGAATAAATGAAGTTTCTATGCTGTAAATACTGAGCTGTCACAAGATACTTTTAATAGATTACAGTGAGGTTTGATGGGTTTTACTTCTTAAGAACACCATGTACCACAACTAAAGAGTTATAACACCTACCATTTTGTCTAAAAAAAAAAAAGAAAACAAAACAGGGAATTATTATTCTAACCTGCAACCATACAGTAGACTTTTCAAAGTATTTCGGATGCACTATCATTTAAACTCATTATCATTTTGTGAAATACATTCACCAAGTTTTAACAACAACAAAAAATGTACTGGAAGATCTATAACTACAAAATATGTAAATAATGGGTCCTGATCATCCCTTTAAGGAAACCAGAAGAAGTACCCAAATGCACCAAGTTCATTACATTCCAACAATGGCCTTCACTGGTATAAATTATCTAAAAACTTTTGATAATATCCACTATAAAAGAACAAACTTGCTGGGCACGGTGGCGCACGCCTGTAATCCCAGCACCTGGGAGGCTGAGGCAGGAGGATCACGAGTTCAAAGCCAGCCTCAGCAACTTAGCGAGGCCCTAAGCAACTCAGTGAGACCCTGTCTCTAAATAAAATACAAAATAGGGCTGGGGATGTGGCTCAGTGGTCACGTGCCCCTGGGTTCAATCCCCAGTACCAAAAAAAAAAAAAAAGAACAAACTTGCAAAAATTGATGATTGGGCAGTAACTAGGAAAACAAATTTTAAAAGCTATCATCACATCCTTTGGGAAAAAGCTTCAAAATATAGTCCAGGTTATTGATGTGCATCTTTATGATAAAATTAGTACTAGTCTTGTATATTTTATAACAGTTTTAAACTTGTGAACACATCATAACTAGAGAATTATACAACTTGAGACACAGAATAAAAAGAAAAATAACTCAAAAAGTCCTGTATTATTTCTGACATGCTGAAGTCCATTTCCATATATAAACCAGTTACTGGAATAAATATTAGTAAAGGATAAGTGACTAAAGAGGTACAGCATATACAGATATATGGCAAAAAGAAGACAACTACAAGTAATGCAGAAAAAAAGATAAGAAGTCACATGGCACCATCACTGGCAGTCCTAGGCGACAGAAAGATTATAGGAGAACCACTAAACAAATGAAATACTGTCATAAATCAATATTTACTACCAATACAGCACCAACATTTTCAAATCCTAAGGACAAAGATCTACTCATTTTGAAATAATCTTACACCCAAATTAAGGCATATTTGACCAAAAAGTTTTAAGTAAGTTTTAAGCAAATGTGGAAACAAAGCTGATGATGAAAATAGCATTTTACTAATGCTAATATTACAGCGACCTTGTTTTCCCCATTTGTATCACATTTGTGCATATTACATCTTCTGCTGTTATATAATTGAAAAATTACTGGAATAGGTTCTTGTAAGTCAAACACTAAATTGAAAAAAATTCAGAGGTTTTAATATTTGCCTGATCTATTTCACAAACAAAAGCAATCTCCATAATTACTATTTGAAATAAAATTTCCAGAGTCCTTTGACTGATTTCTGAATTATATTCTTAGTCCTGTATTAATTGTGCCACCAATTTCAATATGCTATATGACTCAGACTTTACTACTTCATTGCAACTTTTCAGGAAACTTCATTATTATAAATTATTTGATGATGTGTCATTTGCATAAATCACAGGCATGTATTTAATTATGGCAAAATTTGAGCATGTTTGTCATTTTGAAATATTTTGAGATATATATACTGTGCAACGATTCTAGAAGAAAGCAAAAGCATTACCTTCCTTACAGTTTACTGAAACCAATTCTAAAAATTCAAGTAGTGTGACATATAGTAACACTTCCAATTAGTGCTGGAAGAATAAACAAGACATTATTTACCCCAACAAATAAATCATATCTAGTTTTGGAAGGCTTTAGCACCATACTTCTCTCACAACCAACAAGGAGTAAAAATGCAAGACCTCAATATCCTTCACACCTGAACCCCTTACTGAATTTAACCTCAGAGACAATGTCTGGAGGAGGACTTTAGTCCAGGCTGCTTGATCTAGGTAAAGCTTGTATTCCTGATGCTCCATGAGTCCAAATACAATGGAAAACGGGAGGAGAGACTTGAAAAGATCACAAGGAAAAAAAAAAAAAACTGGAGTAAACTCTCCTCTTGGGGTGAATAACATAATTACTACGAGTTCCGCTTTATTAGTAATCTGGATCATTACACTAGTTTTATAACACTGATCACCACTACAGAAAAGAAAAATCCTAACTTGAGGAAAATGAAAAGGCTTGTCAGGTTCCTTTCCAAAGCAATACATTAAGTACAATCTAGAAAGTTTTCACTTTGATGTCTTTAAAAAAAAAAAAACCCATGCTTTAGTCCCTAGTTTACAATCTCAATTTTTGTTTTTATCTTTACTCCATCTTGTTTTATCTTTGGTTTGTCCTAGGCCTCCTTTCCCCTCCTACACATTCCAGATATAAGAGATACAAAACAGAACAACTTTACTTAAGGAATTTAAATACCACAGCTTCTTGCCTACAAGACAGCAAACCAAGGTACTGGACTTAAATCCTGTGAAACATACATAAAGGAATAAAATTGTTACCAAACCCAAACACAGAACCTGTGTTAAACACCCAGAAGCAGCACATACACATTCTCAAAAATGTTTTTAATATATTATTCTCCATAAAGGACAAAAATGCTATGCTTGAGGTAATAATCAATAACCTAGAGTAACTGGTGAAGCTCCTAACTTCACCACCAAAGTTCTATTGAGATATTAACTGAAAATTCCGTTTAAAATATACTGCTCACTAAAGAAATGTAAACAAGCACTGGGACCAACCTTCAGATATTGCTTAAGAAAGAATAAAACTATATGTACAAACACAACACCTGTGACTTAAACTGAAAAGGAAAGTTAACTTATTGAGAAGGACTTTAATGAAGATGAACCAAAAGAACTGGAAATCAGTGGAATTATTTTAAACAGCTTTTGCTTATGAGACCTCCCCCAAACTGCCTTTGGGTACGCAAATTTTACCCTTCAATGAATTGCCTGAGGTTTGGCTGGGTTTCTTTCCCGTCTGCTCATAATTGCAGGCAGTGAAACCTGAACTAATAATTATGACCAAGAGGTGAGTGCCTTCCAGCATGCCAGCCCGGGACACTCCCCAGGACCAGCCTGCAGCTTGCGGGACTCTGCTGAGTTCTCTATTAGGATGTTTCCCCTGGCTCTTGAAGAATTCGTTTAATAAGAAATCTCTCCGGGGATTTAAAAAACACAAAGTGCTAACAGCTTTCATAATTTTGATGGGGAGGGGGATGCACAAGGCCATTAAGCCGAACCCCCGGGGGACCTGCGGACCGGACCTTACTGCAGGCACCGGAGAGGTCCCCGGCATAGGAAGAGCGGGGAAAAGCAGGCTGGCGACCTGATGGCTGCGGATCCCATCCCCGCGACGCCCCCGGCAGCAGCAGACAGGTGCAAACTCGCGCGCGCTCGGCAGCGCGGCGGCCCCCCACCCCGTACCTGATGATGTCGTCGCTGTGGCCCCGGTAGAACTTCTGCCGGTGCTCCCGCGGGCTGTACACCACGCCGACCCCGGCCACGAAGTACACGATCTCCTTGGCCGCCGTGTAGTAGAGGTTGTTGCGGCACTGGTGGCCCCGGTAGCCGTACACCCACTCGAGCCGCAGGTGGCAACTCGGGGCGCTCCGGGCCGCCATGTCGCGGCGCCCACCCCGCCGCTCCGGCTCGGGCCCGCGGCTGCCGCGGGAGGCGGCGGCCCTGCGAAGAACGCCCTCCCGCCCGCGGCCGGCACTTCCCGCCTGCCGCGTCTTCTAAGCTGCGCCCGGCAGGTGCATCTCGCCGGTGTGGCCGCCGCCGCCTCAGCCCACGGGCGGGAGGACAACCCTCGCCTCGCGGAACATGCTGAGGGCCGCGGGCGCCGCCGGCCGTCAAGTAGGTGCCTCGAGCCCTCCGCCCTCCTCGGCTCGCCGCGTCCGCTCAGCCCGCAGCACCGAGGCCCTGAAAGCAGTTGAGCGAGGGCCCGCCTCCAGCCCGCAGCTCCTCGGATTCTCAGCCGCCGCCCGCGCACTAGCCTGCAGCCCGGGTCACCTGCGGCGCTCGCGCTCAGCCGCGGCCTCGTCTCCACAGCCCGCCGGGCCCGCGCCGCGCGCTCCAGAGCCGAGCTGAGCGGCGGCCCGCGGCCCCGCGCTCGCCCCGCCCCCGTCGCGCTCGCCCCGCCCAGCCCCGCCCCGCTCCGCCCGGAGCCCTGGAAAGACTGGGAGCTGCCACCGCCGCGGCAAAACTGGAGCTTCGGCGCGGTCGCTCTCCCGCCTAGCCAGCGTCCGGAGCCCCAGGGGCTGGTCCCCACCCGCCTCTCAGGCCCTGGGCGAACCTTTGGCGGCCCCGGATTCCTGTTGCTGGGTGTCCTTGCCCAGGAAACGCCTGCGCGTCTCTCCCGGCTCCTGCACCGGACCTGGGCGGTCTATGCCTGGAGTTAACATCAAGATGCTAACTTCATTCTTTTTGCTTTTCTCTGACACCTTGTGTTTTTCTGTATGTCGGTTAGTGACATTTGATTGGATGGGAATAAAATCTGACTTCCTAAGCGTACATTTGACACGTCAGGTTCAGTCTCCTAATAAATAGCAAAGGTGCCCGGACTTTTTAAAAAATTGCTGTTTGGTATATCACCAATAGCCTCTTGATTAAATGACATCTCGTGAGGGCATGTCCTATGTCGTACTAATCGGATGGTTTAAATCTTGTGATCAAGTAGCATGCCCGTGGAAAAGATGTTGGCTATTTAAATTTATGCAGCAAAATTAGAAAATATATTTTATTGCTATAAATGTGTGACAATTAATTACTGGTTACATGTAATTTTTGTGAGATGGGGTTAGAAAATACTTTTTTCTATGTTTCAGATTTTTCAGCACAATGTCTTAAGGATCCCATGATACATATTTAAGTACTCAGATTAATAACAGATTTAAGTAATTTATTTCCTATTATCATATTTTCCACTACAATTTTTAATGACCCAAGGGTAGAGTATGAAGTAAAAACATTCTTAATTAAACCATTCTCAGATGACAACTGCAGACCAAAAGAGATGGCTGAGGCACAAAGGTAGCTAGAAAATGAGCCAGTAATGAATATTCAAAAAAAAAACAGTTCTTACCCTCACAGCTTTATATAATCTATTATTACTAAGGTCACATCAGAAAGCTCTATCAAGCTTTTTACTGCTACATGAGATACCATCATCTACATCCTTAGAAAGTAATATAAATAAGGATGTAGGATAAAGACCCAAAATGTTCCTCAGATTTACAAATGGACATCTGTTAGACATTTTAAATAAAAGCTACTATATACTGTCTGGTCCCCTATTTCTTGAACTGTGAATTCCTAGTATGGCATATTTCATATATTTTCTATATTTCATATATTTTAAGTAGTTTCTGAAATTCAAGCAAATAACAAATTATTTGCTGGAGACTGATTATGTCCTGGCACTGTGCTAGGTATTCTTAGGTCTATAAAAAGAAATATAAGGCAAACTATATAAGACATAAGAGCCAAAATTCATGCTATTAATTCTAGTTAAATAATACAGCAAATTTATGAAATACAATAATATTTTAATAATATGCCCATAAAACAACACTATTACCATACCTTTAATCAGCCTGTTTTATGTATAGAGTCGAGCACTCTGCCTGACACTATAGTACACGATTCATACACATTCATTAGCCATTAAATATAAAACAAAATGTCTTGTTGTCACAATATGATTCCTCTTTTTTCTTGAATACTTGTACATTTGATAACATGAGCCTTTTCTGATGCCCAGTACTGTATTGGTCAGGACTCTTTGGTTTTACATGACAAAACCACTAAAGATGGCTTAAGATAAAAATAAATCTAAATATCTCATAAGACTGAAAAGACCTAGAATTGGCATCAGTGAGCTCAGGCCCTAGAACTCAAGTGGTGCCAAAAGATCCAAATCATCAAAATTCATTCAGATCTACTTTGGGTTAATTTCATTGCCAGACAAGCAAAATAGCTGCCACTAACTCCAGTTATACATTCTACCCCTCAGCAATCCCTGTAGAAAGAGGTTTTTCTCAGTGGTTCCCCTGGAAACTACTAGACTTCAGCCCTCTGGGCTCTGATTGGGTGACTTGAGTTATATGCCATCCTTGGATCCGGATCCACAGAGTAGTGCCAGGTGCACCAAAGTCATGGGAAGGGAGGGAGGGGGAGTGATCCAAACTAGGAAAAATTAAAGTGGTATCATCAGAATAAGGAGGAATAGATGCCAGCAGTGGCTACTCAGGGCTGATCTGAATGCTCTATTCTCCCCTGTCTTAATTTACTGAATCAAAGATACCTGCAGTTTAATTAAAAATAAAAAAACAGGTGTTGGTAAATAAATGCAACTTTAAGACTCCTAGCCAGATTGCCACCCAAAGAGCCTCTGAAAAAAATCCTCACACCAGATGTCAGGCAGAAAAAAACATCAGATGTTCCTTACCATTAATCTATCATATTTCCACATGCCTATTAGATTCCACCTAAAGCTTTTAAAGACTGGTACATAATCTGAGTATCCCAGTACCTTCTCCTGCACATCTGCACATCTTGCCATCTTTTCTTTTATATTAAAAACATCAGTACTGGCCTGGGGCTGTGGCTCTGTGGCAGAGCACTTGCCTAACCTGTGAGGCACTGGGTTCCATCCTCAGCACCAAATAAAAATAAATAAAATAAAGATGTTGTGTCCATCTACAACTAAAAATATAAAATTAAAAAAACAAAAAATCAGTGTTACCCCAGTTAGGCAGATTGGAAGGCAAGGCATTATCTTGGTTTGTTGCTACTTCTAACCCCCCTTGTCTTTCTCGTGAAGTCCTTCCAAATCTACTTAGAAATATCACTAACCCCTACTCCTGTTTATATGGCTTCTGTGGGAAGCCATTCTTATTTAACAGAATCAGACTAGGTTGAGCCATGGGACACAGAGGCCTGGCCTCTAGGAACTGCTGGGAAGCATGTGGTGCTGCATGAGAGTGGTTCCCTGTCTCCTTCTGGAATATTTCCCCTAAGAGAATGGCTCCCCTGACTCCACCCTATCCTGTCCATCACAGAAGAAGCTCTTCCCTGTCCTGGCCCCCTTTACATGTATATTATAAACAAAAGAGAGTTGGGTGAGTTGTTCTTGTAAGAGGCCAGAGCTGGTATGGCCAGACCCATCATGCCCCCTCTCATTTAAAAAAAGTACTGGCTCCTGTGTGTTTATTGAGAAGATAAGTTTTTTGGGTAATTGAGTGATATACAGCCAACATCATCCTCCGGCAGTTAACCCTTTTCTCATCCATGCCGGATGTGGCAGAGAGGAACCCCACAATCCTCCTCCTCCCAAAACCCACTGCCACAGTTCAGTTCAAATTCTCCTTTCCCTAGAATTATCTG
>JAJEJO010005535.1:35631-87642 GCA_020662805.1 Glaucomys volans | reverse complement strand
TATCTATCTATCTATCTATCTATCTATCTATCTATCTATCTATCTATATCGATCGTGGTGCTGAGGATTGAACCCAGTGTCTCCCAAGTGCTAGGCAAGCACTCTACCACTGAGCTACAACCCCAGCCCCTCAGTGAATAGTTTTTTAGCACATAATATGTGTTGAACTTATTCCAGGAACTGGAGATACAGCAAAGTCTGTTGCCTTACAGTCTGGGGGAAAGGAGATGGGGGAAGTAGTGGATAATATCTACCAGCATATTTATTAAATATACTAGGTGGGGGCTGGAGAGGTAGCTCAGGGGTACAGTGTTTGCCCAGAATGTGTGAGGCCTTGGGTTCGAAACCAGAGCATGACAGTAAAGGAACACAACAGATTTTCATTCAGGAACCACTGCAATAGGAGAATGGGATGTAGCCTCAACTCCAAACACAGCAAGAACAAATGGGGATTTATAGCCAAAGAGTAGATAGCTAGGGTCGGGTGGAGGATGGTGGATAGAAAATCACTACGGTGAGACATCAAGGGGTAGAGAAATTCTTGCTAAACTGACTTAAAGGATTCTTGCTGAAGGCAGGCCAGAATAATCAGATATCACTTGAGGGATGGTAGGACATAAGGAATTGATCAAATTTGGAAGGTAAGGGATCCTTTCAAAGCTCACTTAGCAGAATTAGCTATAATTGGAATCTGCAAGGATGGACATGGAAGCCCAAGATCAAGGCCAAGTTGAGAAAAGGACTCTGAGGAACCTGACCAAAGTTTGATCAAGAAGACTCTTTTAGGGATAGTAGGCAATTTGAAGAAAAACATGGGAGAAAAATGAGATGGGGATGGTTTGGAGGGAAGACCTCATCAAGGAAGCCACATTCCAGTGGGGACCTTTATGAAGTAATAGACTGAAGCAGATGAATATGTGGGGAAGAGTGTGGCTGTCAGACAGCAGCAAATGTAAAATGTCCTGCTAAGTAAAGGACCAGCAAGGAGTCCAGTGTTGCTCAGGTGTGGGGTGAACAAGTGGGAGGGAGTGCAATATGGTCAGAGAAGTAGTCAGCACCCTGGAGCACCTGTAGTTTTATGTCGGGGATTTATATTATGGTGGTAAAGCATTCCAGAACCTTTTGTTCCTTATTTTTTAAAGAAAAAAATCCCCTGGTCAAACCAAAGACCTTTTCACTCGGTGTCCTTCTCTCATACATTTGTCTTTGTTGTAGATCAGTGTAAAAGGCAGGGAGGTAAGAATGTATTATATGTTACATTTTGAAAATCAGAACTTCTATTTTGATTTTAAATACCTATACCAGGATTCCCTCTAAAGAAATGCTGCATGATAGGTAGATATCATTGTTTTAGCTAAAAAGACTAGGCCTATTTTCTTTACTGAAAATATATTTTTTAAAAAATCTGCTATGATTCCTTGCCACTAAATAGATGTAGTCACTCCTTCATATGACATTCAGTCACATCAGGATGGATCCAGCGGTGGTGGTTGCATAAACAGAATTTGTACCAACAAAATTCTAAGCTTGCTTCAATTGTTGAAAATTAATTCATTTCCAGACTTCAGAATCTGATTTCCAGAGTACAAGATGTTTGACAGAAAAAGCAATTGAGCATAATCAGCTCTCTTTATGTGCTTAGTTTAAAACTGTTTAGGCTGTTGTATGTGATATGAATCAGAAGGACTTGATAAATATTCCTGTGAATACCTAGACGGATCACCTTAGTGAATGTGTAATTGCCTATGAAACTCAGTCTTAAACAAGCAAATTCAGAATCAAAGGGGATGTTTAATAATTGTACCTTCACTTTCTTAAGATCGTTGCCAAAATAGCAGGTGGTAACTTCATTGGGGAGCTACAAGAGGAAAATGGATCTTGGCAGATGGTCAGTAATTTGAGGTTAATGTAATGCAGCTCATACACAGAAATTGAGAGGCATTTTTATTTTCAAGGAAGTCACTAGTTTTATAAGTACTTTTTGATTTGGAATTTGCTATGCTTGTAGCACAGTATAAAGAGAATCTCTCTCATCAGATAAAGAAAAATGATCGTTCAAGGATTTGAAATGACAGTAATACTGAATTGTGACCACCTTACGGCATAAAACAATTTTTCTATGAATAGAGGTTCACATAACTTTGAAGACTTGAGAAAATGATAAAGATTTGTAAATAGAACTACAGAAATTTAAACTGTATCATACAGTCACAAATACTGACCTTCACATCAATGGCACAGAAGGGACAAGGCAGAGACAATATTTGTTACACATATTAGAATGAGCATGAGACTTTAGTAGTTTTCTGAGTTATTGAACCAAAGTGCCCACTTAATTACAGAATACAAAATAAATATTTTTAAAAACCCAAATTTCCCACATCATGAAGTTTTCTAGAAAGACAGTTATCTGCGATTGTGAAACATTAATTCTGGCTCTGCCTTTCCAGTACCAAACCTCTTGTTCTGTTCTTGGTATTGACCAGAATGTACTGAACAACATTAAATGAGCATAGTGCTAGATTTGTTCTAGATTTGACTGGGTGTTCTGGATTTTACTAAGAATGTATTGTTCCATAAGTTGTTGTTACGGTTTAAGATAGAAAGAAATATCCTTGTCCTACTTTACCAATAGCTGTAATTTCCCCTCCCGCCCATGAGAATAGAGAGACTTTGTTATACTCATTACTGTATCCCCTATAGCCGATACAGCCTATAAAATGCATGGTATATGTAGGCACTCAATAAATGTTGGTTGAATGAATAACAAATTATCTAGAAGATGACATGTAAGATGTCAAAGAAAACTTATGAAAACAGTTATTTGAGATCTTAAGAAAAAAATTAATCAAAATTAAATAAAAAAAGAAAAAAATTATAGCAACATAGAATTATAATCAACATCCTCTACTGACTGTTAATTTGCCTGAGTTGAAAACAGTAAGTATGACCTGTTCCACTCACTACTCTTTCCACTAACTACTCTTTATGTAAAAATACCCTTAGAGTAGGGAGACCTGTCTTGTTTATTTTTACATACTTAAGCACCAAGCATGGGGTCTGGACAAAAACTTGTTGATCAAGAGAACATCTCTTTTATACTTTTTGTTTTTCTTTTGGGTTGAATTACATAGCCAGAATAATTCAAATTTAACATTTAGGAAAACTTAATCTTTGCATTGAAATGTACATTATTATCTTAGGTTTGTTTTTTTTTTTTTTTTTTTTTTGCGGGTGTGGGGGAATGCCGTACCAGGGGTTGAACTCAGGGGCACTCAAACACTGAGCCACATCTCCGGCCCTATTTTGTATTTTATTAAGAGACAGGGGTCTCACTGAATTGCTTAGTGCCTCCTGGTTGCTAAGGCTGGCTTTGAACTCGTAATCCTCCTGTGTCAGTGTCTGGAGCTGCTGGGATCACAGGCATGTGCCACCACACCCGGTTTAGGTATTTTATTTTAAACCGAATTAACCTAAAGAGATATCTGGTTGCTTGAGAGCAAAAGATAAGGATCTGTGAGCTGAGATCTAGCACTGATTGGGAAACTGACCCTTTCAAAGGGATTAAGTTGTTTCTCTGTGATTCCTTTTCTCTAGTAGTAAAATGATCCTAGTAATTATCTTCCCCCTTCACTAGGAATTGTTAAATCTACTATTCTTCCTACTAGCATATCTTTTTAAAAAGTAGTTTCTGCTTTATTGGTTTGAAATTATAAAAATACAACAAAGTCTATCTACAAATTCACAAAATTAACCATAAACATATTTACATAATAGAAAAATAACAAATGTTTATAAACTTGTAAAGGCATGTCTTATGCTCCATTTGGACATGCATAACATCCTGTAGTTTTCTAAATATTCCACAATTTTCTTCAACTGTTTGATTTTGTGAAAGGAAAAAAGATTATCAGCATTCTAAGTTAACATGAATTACTACTAAAATGTTTCAGTACCTCTTTTTGTTTCAAATATTTATTTTCTCATTTATGAATTTTTTTTGCTCTCTTGGAAGCTGTCAATAATCTCAGTATACACAATTCAATTACAACTCATCATGATTGTTCAGCCCTGGCCTCCCATTTGAATACAAACAAACAACAACAAACTAGTGGCATCCCAGCCCTACCTCAAACCATTTAAGTTAGCATCTCTAGGGATGGAATTTAGGCATCTGTATTTTTCGGAACTCCCCAGTCATTCTACAAAATACCTGACCAGCATTTTTTAAAACTGTCAAGGTCACTGGCACAGTGGCACACACCTGTAATCCTAGTGTCTGTAATCCCAGTGGCTAGGGAGCCTGAGGCAGTAGAACTGCAAGTTCAAATCCAGCCTCAGCAATTTAGCAAGACCCTAAACATCTTAGTGAGACCCTGTCTCAAAATAAAAAATAAAAAGGGGTGGGGATATGGCTCAATGGGTTCAATCCCAGGTACCAAAAAAGCAAACAACAAACAAACAAACAAACTGTCAAGGTCATTATTAACAAGGAAAGTGTGAAAAACTGTCTTGGACCAGAGGAGGTGTAGGACACACGATAACTAAGTGTAATGTGAAGACCTAAACGGAATCTTGGAATAGAAAAAAAAAAAATGACATGGGGGAAAACTCAAAGTCCAGTAAGCTATGGCATTTGCTTAATAGTCAAGTGCCAGGTTGGTTCCTTAGTTCCTTAGTGACAATCATTCTATAGCAATGTAAGATGTTAACAATAGGAAGAAGTGGGTGAGAATACACAGGAACTTGAAACTATCTTTGTAACTTTTCTGTATATCTCAACTATTCTAAAATAGTTTATCTTAAAAATCTGTCTGATATGGATCCAAGGTGGAGAATCACATAGGAATCTGTTTACACGGTATCAGATAACAAAAGGCCCCTGTGAAATTCAGAGCCTGTCAATTACCAGCAAGTGTTCCTAAAATCTGACCTTCACAATGGGCTGCTTCATTAAGACCCTTAGACAGATTATAATTCTAAAATCACTTCCAGGAAAACACAAATGGACTAGTTATAATAAACATTGCTTTAATAATCATTATCCTGATAGTTATTCACTTCCAAGATACAAAAATTTTATAAGGATTGCTTAGTAACTAGAGAAAATCCACTTCTTAGTTTAGAAATTCAAGTTTCATTTTGATATCTACAAAAAATTATCTGGGTTAAATATAATGACTGCATTATGGTTCCCTAGTGATTTTAGACAATTGCAAGTGATTTATCTCTGCTAGGAGCCTTGTTGGTCAGTTACCTATAGTGATAAAGGAGATTTAGACAGCTCAGAAAGTTCTGCAGTTTTAATTTTTTCTCTCCTCCTTCCACTGTGGTAGGATGGAAGCAAGGGAAAAAGATCTCCTAGTCTTCCATGGGACCTACCTTGACTTAGCCTGACTATACTTTTGTCTTTCTAGCCATTGCTGTTGTATATCTATCATTCAGAAGAAATCACTCTCTAGGGCTGGGGAGGTAACTCAGTGGAAAGTGCTTGCCTAGAATATGCGAGGCCCTGAGCTGGATCCCTAGCACCAGAAAATAAATAAATAAATAAATCACTACGTACAAATAAACATTTGACAAATCGCACGTTTCTGGAAATGATGTTTCAAAAGCTCCTTTTAATTTTATTTTTTGCATTATCTACTTTGGGGGAAATATCACAAATTTATAATTGTGATATGCATCTTCGAAGTAAATATTAACAGCCTGTAGCATGGACATTACAGTCCCAGCTCCCTGACTCCACGAGACTTTAGGCAAATAATTTGTCTTCTCTAAGCCTATCTCAGTTTCTCATCTGTAAAAGGAGTGAATTGGATCAAGCAATCTCTAAAGTCCGTGGTAGTTTCAACATTAAAGACGTGGAGAAAGAGACAGAAGAGTTTTAGGATTTGGGTCTTTGGGTCCTGATGAGCAGGTTGGTATTGGAGAAGCTGATCCCAGGCTCGGGTTTATAGAGTCAGAAGGGTAAGTGAAAAGGGTAGGAAAGAGCAAAGCGAAGGAGTAGGAGGGACATTCCACCCAGGGTAGTCTCCGGGAACTTTGGGGACCGCCGGAAAAGCTGAGCGTGGGTTGCTAGGCAACTGCGCCTCCATAGGAGGCTGGAGGACCCTAGGCGGGGTGTCTAAGTCACGACCGCTTTATTTATGGTGTCTTATTTTTCGAAATTAATGAAATCTACATCCTTTAATAATACTTTTTTTTTTTTTTTTTGCAACCAAGTTGGGGCAACTCTGTAGCTGAGTTCTGATCGCCGTGGTTTTCCTATTTCTTGTTGTCAGGCGCGCGGCGGGCACCTCTCGGGAAAGGCCCGGTGGCCGCGCGTTGCCGGGTAGAGCCAGACGCCAGCCGCTCCGCGCTCCTGTCCATTCCTTGGGCTGGTCTGGGCCACAATGGGCTCGGAGATGGAGCCGCTGCTCCTGGCCTGGAGCTATTTTAGGCGCAGGAAGTTCCAGCTCTGCGCCGATCTGTGCACGCAGATGCTGGAGAAGTCCCCTTATGACCAGGTACCGGCCGGCCCTGACAGCCAATGCACCCTCGCGCAGAGGCAGAGGGCTCAGAGAATCCCACGGCCCCGGGGAAGGGAGGCCCGGGAGGAAGGCCCGAAGCGAGACTGACCGTGTGGCCTGCAGAGGCACTTGGAGCAAGACCCCTGGGAACCGTGGGTGGCAGGTCCCTGCCCTCGGCGTCCCCCGGGATCCCCAGTTCTGTGCCTTGACCTTTCCCTCTGCAAACTTCAGCATACCTTTTTCTTTAAGTTACCCAGAATTAGTGCTCTGAGTTTTATTTTGGCGAGGAACTTAGATAAGCCATTTAGTTTTCTCTGTACGAACTCTTAAGGTCTCTTCGGTATTGCCTAAACAGAAAACCCCGTGCAAACAAAGATCTGTGACTCTCCACCCACTTTTAACTCAGCTGCCTTTTCGTTTGAATCAAAAGAGATCTTACCACCTCATCTTTAGATAGTTGTCCAAAAGTGAATGAGCTTTTGACTCTGGACCATGAGTTCAACTTGAAGCAAATATGCAAGATAGAGGAATGAGAATGTATGTGTGTGTGTGTGGGGGGGAGATACATCTATTATTAAATAAATTACCTGGGCAAAGAAAATTTTTATTGTAGGAGGGAGGGATAGGACAGAAAGTCTCCCTAGAAGAAGGAATGATGGCTTTGGTTAAAAGGGATCTTGAATAAATAATGACTGAAAAGGGTAGTAAACCAAATGAGTGAGGTACAACTGATGGGTAGGTCTGTCCTGGAAGAGGCAAAAATAAATAAATAAAATAAATAAATAAATAAAAGAAAAAATAGAGAAAGAAATAGTAGACTTATGGCAACTTCTTGGTGAATGCTTCTAGTAAATGCAGGGAATGTACCTAGATAGTTCTGGTTCCCCAGTTTTTCCTCTAGTGGTGTTGCTCTGGAGATGTTAAAAAAAAAAAAAAAGAAAATTTCAGGGAGGTATGAAAGTGCAGGCCTGAATGTGAAGGCTGTTACTGGGCTCTGCCTTAGCTTCCAGCATAGGGATGGATGATAACCTGTTGAGAGTACATCTCCCCTGGAACAACCCATATTAGTGGTAATGCTAAGCTAGGTTCTGTTCCTGGTAGTTGACTTTAGTTAATAGGAACGAATTCCTGTAGAAAAGCATTTTTCCAAGGGTGTTTCTTGGCACAATAGTACCACAAATCCTAAAAAAAAAAAAAAAAAAAAAAGATTCCATAATCAAATGTATTTGGGAGTTGTGAGAATATGTTGAACTTTTATTAAGACAAAAGTTTGTCAAGAACTTTTGATGTACCATACCTTGTTTTAAGTACGGTGGTTTGCAAGAACTTTACTTGCTCTTTCCATTGTTCCATTAAATTAGGGTAATTTCCATTCAGTGTTCCACTGAACACTAGTCCCAAGAGCTGCTCAGTCAAAGTTTCCTCGTTAAATGCATTTGGTAAATGTATATTCACTTCTTAGAGATTCAAGTTGCATACTAAAGGCTCTGAGTTGTTCTAAAGACATCTAATTTTGCCTAATTTTGATTAAGTTTTAAAATTTATTTGACCAGCAATTTCTTTTTTTTTTTTTTTTTTTTTGACCAGGGCAAGGATCAAATGTCTTCCTTATTATCCTGAGAACATGCTGTCAGCATTGGGAAATGTTATAGGCAAAACAGCAATGTTTGTTGGACTAAGACCCTAGAATCTTGAATCCATAGAGACATTCAGTACTGTACCTAGGAATTGAGATTTTATTTGTGACAGGCATTGTAATCAGGACTTTTTATGTGTTCATTTCAATTATATCAACTGTTCACTATTTTCAGATGTAGATTCTGTAAATTTTATGTATTTCTAATGCTTAGAATAGTCTTGCAAAGTAGGTAAAATAAAAGAAGTAGCTTAACTGACTTGGTGCAGAGAATTTTGTTATGTTAATCCTCAACTATTTTAGAAGTTGGTGCTATTTTCCCCACTTTAGTGGTGAACACTGAAGCACAAAGTGAAGTAAATTGTCTAGAATTGCAAAGCTAGTAAGCCTACTTCCTTGTCTAAACTATGCTGCCACTTTGGTTCTTACATAGGTTAATTTTTCAAAACTCTTTCTGAACTTTTCGCAGTCTGTCTTTTTAAAAATTTGAGTGAAGTGTTAAAGAATTTTGACACTCGGATTAAGGACTCTGAGGAGTCCTGAAGGAAAGAACTTTCCCTAATTTTGGTTAAGCTAGTACTTTTTTCAAAAAATTGTTTTTATTGGTGCATTATAATTATACATAATAGGATTTGTTGTTACATATTTGTATATATATATATATATATACATATATAAAAAACATAATTTGGTCAGTTTAATTCCCAGACCTCCCATTTCCCTCCCCTCCACCCTCCCCCGGTCCCCTCTGTTACCCATTTTCATGAGATCCTCTTCCTTTATTTTTATTTTTTCTCTTTAGCTTCCATATATGAGAGAAAACATACGACTTTCTGAGTCTGGTTTGTTTTGCTTAACATAATGTTAAGCCAGGAGTTCTGAAACTTACTTGAACCCTGGTTTCTTCTTTGGAGGGTCAGGTGGACAAATATCTCCCTTGTTATCTTAGGGAGATATCACTTTGGGAAATGATTAGGCAAGACAGCAATGTTTTGCCAGGCGCAGTGGCACGGGCCTGTAATCCCAGTGGCTTTGGAGGCTGAAGCAGGAGGATTGTGAATTCAAAGCCAACCTCAGCAAAAGTGAGGCGCTAAGCAACTCAGTGAGACCCTGTCTCTAAGTAAAATATAAAATAGGGCTGGGGGTGTGGCTCAGTGGTCAAGTACCTCTGAGTTTAATTCCTGATACCCGCCCCACCTCCCCTCACCAAAATAATAAAAACAAAAAAACATAAAAAACTGGCAATGTTTTTGTTCATGGTTGAAAAGGAATGGTAAAGAAGATCCTTTTTTTAAAAAAAGAAAAACATTTTTTACATGTTGGTAGACCTTTATTTTTATTCATTTATTTATATGTAGTGCTGAGAATTGAACCCAGTGCCTCACACATGTTAGGCAAGTGCTGTAGCACTGAGCTGCAACCCCAGTCCTGGTAAAAGAGATCTTAACTCCTTTTATTTAGGAAAAGTAGGCAAACGAATTAGGAACTTCATTTAAAATCTCTTCTATAAGCAGCAAACAAGGTAAGAACTTGAGTTCTTTTATGTGGTCTTGTACAGCTTCCCTTCAGTCTCATTGTCCCTCTTGGAAGATTAAGACTTACTAGGTTTATTTAGTGGAAGTATGATTTTGATAGAGTATAAGAAAGGACCCAAGATCATACTGGGAAATACTGTTATGGGCATTTTGTTAACTATTAACATGTTAAAATCATTATGGGATAGGTTTTGTTTTTCATATTGTAGATTTGAAATAATACTTCATAATGTGATATGTAATTTCTAATACCATAGAAGCATTATTCTTTGTTACTGTTTTATTGTTATGAGCAGGGGTTATACTTAGCTTGAATAAAAATCAGAGTAGGCCAGTATTAGAACTGGGAAAAATTTGTGATACTTTTCCTATTTTGTTTTGCTATAGTAGTTTATTTATGAATGAGTTATATGCATTGCCAGAATAATGAGTACATTTTACCAGGAATGGAAGTTTAATTTAATGTTGTCTTATCACAGTAGGCATTTGATACCTGGATAGGGCTATTGAAAAGTTGACAGGGTTCACTCATCTTGGTTTTTCCTTGACCCAACATCAAACACCATGCTGTTAGCACTGTATGCTTTCTGAGCACCACTTCATGTATTTGTACTGACTTGTTTTTAAAAATTTTTTAATTTAAAATATTTTTGTACTTGTAGGTGGACAGCATGCCTTTGTTTGTTTGTTTTTATGTGGTGTTAAGGATTGAACCCAGTGCCTCACAGGTGCTAGGCAAGCACTCTGCCACTGAGCTATAGCCCCAGCCTCTGTACCTACCTACCTTCCATGCCAGAAATATTTCCCAGTATGATTTTCCTTGAGTTTAAATGAATTCTACCCTTTTCTTTTCTTTCTTTTTTTTTTTTTTTGGAACCAGGGATTGAACTCAGGGACACTTGGCCACTGAGTCACATCCCCAGCCCTATTTTGTATTTTATTTAGAGACAGGGTCTCACTGAGTTGCTAAGGGCCTCGCTAAGTTGCTGAGGCTGGCTTTGAACTCACGATCCTCCTGACTCAGCCTCCCAAGTCGCTTGGATTACAGGTGTGCACCATCACGCCCGGCTTACCCTTTTCTTAATTAACTAAAAAATAGTATTTATGTTAGAATATTGATGGAATTAATGAAGAGCTTTAGGAAACTTGAGATTCCTTTGAATAAAAGCTTGAACATTGTCCTTTCTTAGAAAATACTGGCAGGTCTTTCTGGCATCCCTGTTGCCTGTCAGAGTGGCACACAGGTGCTCTCATTGTTTACAGAATGAGTGCATTGATCACGTGTGTTCTGATGGAGTTATTCGTATGTGTCAGCTTCCCTTCTATTTATGAAGATCATTCTTGTTGTCTGATGATATTTGTCCTTTCTTGTCCCCTCTTAATTCTCAGGGCATTCTTAAATGTACATTTGCCATTTCAAATAAATATAATTGCATTGAGGGCATTCTTCATTTCTTTTTTTTTTTAGTTCTTTTTTTTTGGTTCTTTTTAGTTATCCATGACAGTAAATTCCATTTTGGTATAATCATACAAGCATGGAATATATCTTACTCTAATAGGGCCCTATTCTTGTGGATGTACATGATGGTGAGATTCATTGTGGTATATTCACATATGTATACAGGAAAGTTATGTCAGAGTCATTCCACTGTCTTCCTTTTCCTATCCCTCCTCCCTTTCCTTCCCTGCACCCCTGCCCGCTCCCCCCGTCCCCCCCCCGCATTGTGGGTTAGGCTCCACATGTCATAGAAAACACTTGACTCTTGTTTTTTGGGGATTGGCTTATTTCACTTAGAATGATAGTCTCCAGATCCATCCATTTACCGGCAAATGTCATCTAAGTCATTCTTCTTTATGACTGAGTAATGCACCATTGGGTATATATATCACATTTTCTTTCTCCATTCATCTGTGGAAGGGCACTTTGGTTGGCTCCATAGCTTAGTTATTGTAAAATGTGCTGCTATGAACATTGAAATGGCTATGTCACTGTAGTATGCTTATTTTAACTCCTTTGGATATATATACTGAGGAGTGGGATAGCTAGGTCAAATGGTGGTTCCATTCCAAGTTTTTTGAGGCATCTCTACTGCTTTCCACAGTGGTTGCACCAATTTGCAGTCACAACAACAATGTGTGAGTGTACTCTTTTCCCCACGTCCTCACCAACATTTATTGTTACTTGTGTTTTTGATAATTGCCATTCTGACTGGAATGAGATGGAATCTCAGTGGAGTTTTAATTTGCATTTCTGTAATTGCTAGAGATGTTGAACATTTTTTCATGTATTTGTTGACCATGTTTCTTCTTTTGAGAAGTATCTGTTTAATTCCTTTGCCCATTTATTAATTGGATTATTATTATTATTTTGGTGTTGTGTTTTGAGTTCTTTGTGCATCCTGGAAATTAATGCTCTATCTGAAGTGTAGGTGGCAAAGATTTTTGTCTTATTCTGTAGGCTGTCTTCACATTCTTGATTATTTCCTTTGCTGTGAAGAAGCTTTTTAGTTTGATAGCATCCCATTTATTCATTTTTGATTTTACTTATTGAGCTTTAGGAGTCTTGTTAAGGAAGTCAGTTCCTGAGCCGATATGTTGGCATGTTGGGCAGGTGTGGGTTTCTTCTAGCAGGTGTGGGTTTTCTGGTTAATTCCTAGGTCTTTGATGCACTCTGAGCTTTGAGTTGATTTTTGTGCAGGGTGAGAGGTACGGGTTAGATTTCATTCTGTTACATATGGTTTCCCACTTTTCTAAGCACTGTTTGTTAAAAAGGGTATCTTTTCTCCAATGTATGTTTTTGGCACCTTTGTCTAAGATGAGATAACTGTATGCATGTGGGTTTGTCTCTGTGTCTTCTGTTCCATTGGTCTTCATGCCTGTTTTGGTATCAATACCATGCTGTTTTTGTTACTATAGCTCTTTACTATAATTTAAGGTCTGGTATTGCGATGCTTTCTGCCTCACTTTTTTCATTAAGTATTGCTTTGGCTATTCAGGGCCTCTTAATTTTCCAAATGACTTTCATAACTGCTTTTTCTATTTCTATGAAGAATGTCATTGGAATTTCTTGTTTTGAGGCTCAGTTTAAAAAAAAAAATCAATTTAGAAAATTCTGCCTGGATTCCTCCAGGTTTTTCTAGTAGTAATTATTATCACTGTAGTTTCTTATGGTGCTTTTGTTGTTTCAGTATAGAGTGTCAGATGATAGGGACATTCCCACCTATGAAGAGTTAATAGAAATGTGATCAGAGCAGGAGCAGCTAACCCTCCGCCCCCCAGGTGGCTGTTTACCTTCATATGCTCTTTTAGCCTCACCTGCATTTACTGAATTTCCACATTTTAGAGTACTTTTCCATTATAATCATTTGAATTACCATTCCAGTGCCACCAAACTGATTTTAGTATGAACAAGTTATTTTGGAGCTGTGCCAGGACACACAGAGGAGCACGGAGAAGAAAAAATTTCTTTTGATTGTCTCATGGATTCATTTTTGGTTTTGCTTTTTCCTCTTTCCAAAATATATGGTAGCTTTCTTTTTCCATAGTGATATTTTTTCACTTTGGTTTTGCTTATCTTTCTCCCAGGTGAGGAGACCCTCTCTAAATTGATCTGTTACTTAGGAATCTTCTCATAAGCTGAGCCAGAGCTTCAAAGAGAAGGCATGTGGACCTGATTTACATCAGCCTATTATTAGATGAAACCCACCTCTTGGACTATTTCATTTGCTTTTTCTCATGTAAGGGATAACATTTTGGCATAGTATCATCAAAATTTTTAATTAGTGCCTTCTATATTATATTTGGACATCAGATTTTATTTCTTTTTGGTTCTTCCAAAGTCAGGGTAGTCAGACTAGCTAGAAAGGTGTGATACTTGATGGAATACTATGTTTTCTTGGAGTAATGCATTTAAAAATTTTTTTTTTTTAGTTGTGGATGGACACAATACCTTTATTTTATTTATTCTTATGTGGTGCTGAGGATCAAACCCAGTGCCTCACATGTGCCAGACAAATGCTCTACTACTGAGTCACAACCCCAGCCCCAGAGTAATGCATTTTTATTTGGCTAAAAAAGGACTAATGGGTAGGTTGAATATAACATGCAGTTTGATCATGGGGATGGGTTCTTGAAGAACATGGGTCCTGAACTCTTTTTCCCAGACACAGAATTGTGAGGGACAGAGGGAAGGCTGTGTCCCTAAGCATGAAGAATATTAAAGTTCTTAGCAGATTAATTTATCATGCTTTCCCCCTTTTTGATAAAACCTGGTAAGAATAACCAATTCAGAGAGCAGCATTGTTTTCCCCCCCAAGTATTCTTTAAATCATGGCTAAAAAAATAGTAAAAAGTTATTAGATATAAAAGGAAAAAATGCAGACGGCCTTCTGCATAATGATGTGACCTAGAGGGAACTCACTCTCTCAGCTCATGTTGCTCACCCTGATTAGTTGCTTAATCTGATTACTGTTCTCTGTGTTCCATATGTCAGATTCCTGGCCATAAACACAGTCCTGATTTTTTTTAGCTCCATTGCAATTAAACAGTTTGTGCAACAAGGCGGGTTTTCAGGCAATGGGGTTTTTAAAAGAAAATATACTTTCCTTAACGGGATGGGTTTCTGGTAGATTTTCAGATTGTTAAAATCAGTGATTCTGAGGGTGGGAGCATCAGTTAGGTATCCAAATACAGGTAAGAGCTTTTTCTAATGCACCTCTTCCTCTTCTGCCATCAATCTCTACTTAAAATGAGAGATGTTATGGAGAGGAGGGGTTCTTGGTGTAAATTTAAAGGTGAAGAAAAGGCTGCGAGTCACTGGTTTAGAGGAAGAAGAAACCAGTTCTCCCCAGTGAGCTCCATGTTGGTTGGCTGAGACAGCAATTAGGTGCTCTACACCAAACCTATCTTTCTGTACAGTTACTTAATTTGTTTCCTCTTTGGGGCCATGGAGACTTAGCCAGACTTAATACTTTGATTCCATACACTTTCAGGCAATTCATTTTAAGCATTTTTGTGACTGCTGAATTATACAGATTACATTTCCACTTGACTGCTTGGTCAGTTGATCTCTCTAGCCTTCTGAAATCCATCCATTTCTCTGTTCTCTTACAGGTGTCTCCTTTCTGCTACTACTTGTTGGAGGCACAGTGAGGCAAATTGCTTGCCATGAGTGACTCCATCTTATGGGAACATTCTGTGATAAGCAGCACATGCAACTAAGCTGCCAGCAGCAACCGTTTATTCCCCCAGTTAAGGAAGCTGCTGCATACAGCAAACAGAACGTCCCAGAAGGATAGAACACTGTCCCAGATAGAAAGTTTGTTAGATACAGAATAATGACATATTGTGCTGATAAAAACAGAGCTCCTGCTGGCGTTCCTGCTTGCTGGCATGTAGGACTGCTTGCAGCTACAAAAAAAGGATGAGGGGCCAGACCTGAGTAAAGCTCTGCTCTCTCATGGTTTAAATGACTCCATGAGGTAGTTTTTCTTTATGTGTTACCTTGACAGCTACTGAATTCTGAACAACAACTCTGCAGTTTGAAGAGTAGAGCAGGGTAGACTCATTAACCAGAGTAAGTGTTGATGGCAATTAGGAAGTTTCATTCAGAAATATCTGGAGGTTTTAATTCTCCAAAGTAATAACAGCAGCCTAAGGGAAAACTGCACCCTGGGGAGGAAGGAAGGACGCAAACTGCTGTGAGCTAAAGTTGATGGTAATGAGGATTTGGGGGTTCTAGGCCATGGCCTCTACTTCCCCGGTTCTTACCCACTTTGAATCTTGAAGGAGATTCAAAGTCTTAATTTGATCTGCCATAACTGGGAGTGAGTTCTGAGTTCTGAGAAAGACTAAATAGATGGTTAAGTGCTTGTCTTTTAACCTTATACTTAAGTATGCTAGTATATATGAAAGAACTCTAAAAATAATGAAGTATTTTTTAAATGTAAGATTTTATTTGGCTTTAAAATTATTCCAGAAAGTAGATATTATTGCTCCAATTTGAGAGGGTAATGAAGGTTGTAGGACTGTTTCAAGGTTATTTGACTACTGGCTTCCTGAGGATCAAGCCCAGGTCTTCTGAGTCTAGGACAAGTCTTGGTGCTTTCCATTTAACTGTATTGATACCTATAGAAATAATTTACTAGACTAAGTGAACTTAACCTGTGGTTCCCTATATGGGTGGACTGAATGAAATTACAAAACTATAATTGAGAGAGACTCAAAGATGAGGGGTCTCCATGGTTTTTTTTTTTTTTTTAAAGTTTTGCCCTAGCTCCAAACATCATGATTTTCTTCTTCATCATCCTGTTCCAGATTGATTCTCCAGCTGAGCCATGACTGTCCTTGGTCTCCTCATATCCTACAGCAGCCTGTTTTCCATCCTTACTGTAATCTAGCAGAATCAGCAAAGTGCATGCTCTTGACCCAGGATGTCTAGGCTCAGATACTAACTCCACACCTTGGCTTCAGCATTTTCTTAGCTCTAATGGAGATAGTAATGTACCTCTACCAAAAAGGATTGTGTGAGGGTTTTCTTTAATACATGGTAAGTAACCATAAATGTTAGCTGCTACTGTCTCTATATAGCTAGTGTCAAATTGGTATTTATTACTGGCAGGGAGCCGTACAGTGCAGAACACGCATGTGTTGGAGACCGTGGGCAGATTCAAAGGAGATGGGGTAAAGGCAAAATGAGAAGGATTATGTAAGTTATTTTGAAACAATAATCCTTGGCCACAGGATTAATAACAAGGGTGTTCAAGGTTCCATAACAAAAGTGGTGTCAATTCAAGGTTGAATGGACAATTACTGGACAGATGTCCTTCGCAGAAATATTTCCTAAGGTATCAGTGATCATTGTTCAAGGTTGTGGTTCTGGCAGATTCTTTTGTCATAGTTCTTGTTATTGGGCATGTGTGCATGAGATCCCCTCTGTTATACCCTTCCAGCTTTATTTATTATTTATTTGTTTTTGTTAGGCCTTGGTACAAGTGACTTCATCGTGATTCTGACTGCTCTCACCCTGGAGATACTTGCATATAGGATTTGTCATATATATTTTTCTGAAAGGGTTTTTGGTGATCTGGAAAGCATTTGTGAGGAGAATGTCTAGTGAAACTGATGTTGATATAGTTCATAAATCATGGGCATTTGATACTTTCCAGAATAATCTCCTTTGTCTCTGATTCCCTTCTTATTTGCCATGCCTTCTGCTTTTTTCCCTCCTCCTAATTCATGTATAATTTGTCCATAACTATGAGTACTGCACACAACACTATTTTATACTTTACTTATGTGTCCTCCCTGCAGAGAAGGTTTCCAGTGCCTCGTGGGTGCCAGGGATGCCAGGAGCCAATTGTGGAATTCATATGTCCTGTGCCTCACACCTGTTCAGGCCTGACTCCATTTTCCATCCATAGAACCCTCGGCTGTATCTATACCTCCCCAACCTCTAGGTCTCTCATCATCTTCTCTGACCTTCTTATTTCACATCATTTCCCTGCCTGTTATTCTCCTGCATGGTCCCAAGGGGCAGGAGAACAAGAGAGTGTTTAGCAAGCTCTTCATCAGTGAACAGATTCCTGTGAGGCTGAACTGGTGGTTTCAATTTAGGCTACTGGAAGAATCTTCCAGTCCTGGGCAGAATAACAAGCATATTCTCCAGCTTTTATTTAGTACCAGTAGTTTTTGTCCCCTGTAGGTATTTTAGTTTCCTTTCTAAGCACTGTCTATAATCACCTCTGAAAACGTCGCCTCTCCATATTGGACTTGTTTTGTATTTCTCCTAAAGTTACTTTTTACTTTTAAAGTTATTTACTTTTTAGTGTTTTACTTTTTTGTGGTGTTGGAGATGGAACCCAGGGCCTTGTTCATGCTAAACACACATCTACCACTGAGCTCCACCCTCAGCCCCCACCTAAACTTTACCCTCCAGTCCTGTCTTGTTCCTTCTAGCTTTTAAAAAATATATTTTTTTAATCTTCAAGAGGCTCTGGCAAGAAGGAGCTCTTGCTTTTCTCATCCATTTGCATGTCCTTGGGGGAAATTACTTTGCACCTCTGGGTTTGTTTCCTTACCCTGTATGGATAATAATACCTACTTGATTCCTTCAGATGGTGGTTGTGACACTCAAATAAGATAATGGGCCATACAGATTTGGAGGTGAACAGATAGAAGAAAGAAGTTACAAACAGTCATTTCTTTCATCTGCCTTTCATTTGCCCACTATATGCCTATTCCTAAGTATGGACTGTTTAGGAAATCTGTACTTTTTCCATATCCTTAAGTGCACCAGAGTTGCAAACCTCCAGTTGCTGTGTGTTCACTGGTTGCCATTTTGTGTTTGTTTCTGTTGAATGCCAAATCTTCTCTAATCTCATTCTTTAGGGCCCTCATATTTTCCAGCCTTCCTTAATAAACCTTTTCCTCTGATGTTCCTACCATGTAACTTGCTAAAAAAAATGGTTTATCCTAGAATAGGTGACTACATAGCTTACACATTGCTTATTCAGATAATATATTCTTAAAATATATTTGGGCTGTTCTTTTTGGAGCTTAGAACTGTAGAAAAACACAGTTCCTCCTTTCTCTGTCTTAGTAGTTTTGCCAATGAAACATGGTACAGATGAAGTGCTTAAGAGGCTGCTGCCTAGACATGCAAGTGTAGATATTTTATAAGTGAATTTGTTGTAAGTTTGCTTTTAAAAAAATTTTTTTTAGTTGTCAGTGGATCTTTTATTTTATTTATTTATATGTGGTGCTGAGAATTGAACCCAGGGCCTCACACATGCCAGGCAAATGCTCTACCACTGAGCCACAACCCCAGCCCTAAGTTTGCTTTTTTTTTTTTTTTTCGTACTTGGGATTGAAGCCGGAGGCACTCCACCACTGAGTCACATCCCCAGCCCTATTTTGTATTTTATTTAGAGACAGGGTCTCACTGAGTTGCTTAGGGCCTCACTAAGTTTAAGTTTGCTTTTTTTAACCAATGATTTTCTACTGAATTTGAATAGAAAAAACTTCAGATGCTGTGCTGAGCATCTAATGTACCCAGCAACATTAGTTGTCAGCACTAATGTATATTATGTAGTCTATTTATAAAAATTTCACAGAGAATATTATAGTTTAAATTAGTTTCTTATTAATAGCCATAGAAGAGTTTATATTCTTTAGTTTTCCTTTTCCTCCCTGACTGAAGCCTGAATATTTTAACTACCTTATTTTTGAATATAAGGAAATGTTTTCTTGATATAGTTACAAAATTATCATTACTTTCTGAGTAATGATATTGTGCATTCATTACATAAGAAGTCAAGATACCTTCTGTTTGTGCTCTGATTGAGGTCACATTCATTAGAACTCTGATCTTAGAGAATTTAGCACTCTTCAGTATATGTTTGTTTTATAGAACTCTTGAGACCACTTGGGGAGAATGATTAAAGTTAATATTTGGATTTTTTTAATTGAATGAAATAAGAGTTCCTCTACAGATGTTTGGTTAGTCATTCCAACTTTTTATTTTAGAAGTTACAGTTCTTTAAAATGTTTACCACCTTCTTAATGCTTTCCAGGAACCAGCTTCTGAATTTCCAGTGTCTCAGGTAAAGGTTTAGCTGCAGCCTTAGTTTAGAGAATATTTTAGTAATGATTAGTTGCTTAATTGTTGCTGTAGAGTAGAAAATGTGCTGTATCGCTACTTGGCTTGTGGATTAGAAAATAAGCCTTATCTATCAGGCATTCTGTACCTTCTTATGTAAATAAAGGGTTATATTGCTAACTTTCGTAAGTATGAATAGTCTTGTAGAACTAATGTGCTCTACTCATTAAGACGTGGGACTTAAATAGAAGTGACCAAGATTGAACAGAAGGATGAGAAAAAAAAAAGATTGAGGCAAAGGGAGCCATGGGTCTAGAAAGGGAACTGGAGTCAGCACAACCACAAGTGTCAGATGAAAGATGGTGTGGATAGGGCAGCAGGTCTTGATGAGAGTGGGCAGCTCGGCCTGGAAGAAGGTCTGGGGTTGAGCTGACTGAGAGCTCTAGGAGGGAGGATCATGCCACGATGAGGAAGGAAGGAAGGGACACTGGCCAGACAGCCATGTTTACCAAACCAGCTTGGTTAGACTTAGGCAGAGAGACCTGCTAACTGGATAAGACACAAGAGAAGGAGTTAGGAGGAAGCGATGAGAGAAGGAGGTCTGGTCATGGGGACCCCTGCCAGTTCATCCTTTTATCCGTGCGGTTTCTGGTGAGTCTGGGAAAAAGGAGAAGATCTATAAATCAGAGAGCTTAAATGTTGCTGGGTATTTGCCCTGCCAAGTGAGATAGAATGCTTACAGTGTTTTATAGATAAATAAGTGATTTGAACCTCCTGTGAAGTTCATATGAGTAAAGACCACACCTTCTAGAACAGAAATCAATATACAAAGTACTCTTATGGAGGTTTGTATAGTATTAAACAAACACTAGGTGGGCTAAAATGTAGCACTCTGTTCTTTGAAAGGATGACATTTGTCTTTTGTGTGCTTATAATCTTGGTTTACAAAATAGTAGTAAAAAAAATTTTTTTCCCCCCATGGTACCAGTTATTCAAGAAGGATCTAAATTGTAAATAAACAGTTTTTGTTCTCAGTAATTTTGTAAATTTTGATTAAAATTAAATCAAAACACCAACAATATGCATTGTAGGTATGTCAGGAACACTGTAAATGGCATTTAAAAGTTTCAAACTGGCTTCATGTAGCACCTATAGCTGGCATCCCCTTCCTATTCTCTTCCTGTTGATTTACTTATCCACCCGATAATGATCTAAAAGGGAACAAGGCTGGCTGGATTCTTTTGACCTTACTATTCACACTTTATTTCTTCTTTTTTGCACTGTTTACAACTTGAAAAGAAATGAGGCTTTGCAATATCACTTCAAAATCTTGTGCCTAAATTTTCATTTGCATAGAGTAGGCAGAACATAAAATGTTACTACTGATTTATATGATGTCTGAATAGATCAAATATAATATTCTTTTGGCATACTTATTTAATAATAATCTATCAAAATTATCTCTTAAAACTCCCTGTCTTGCTTGCTCATGCTGTATAAAAAGAAACAGAATAAAGAATTTTGCTCAGCCAGTAGTTTTGACCTCTTCGTGTTTATTCTTATAACTAAAATCTGATTTTTCTCACAAAAGATAGAACAAGTAAGTCAGTATTCTTCCTGATGTTATGTGCCTCAAGAGTAATACCCTAGAGACTTAGGTGAATGAAATGGGATTGTGTTTCATAGATATAAAGGGAAATACTTGATATGATTATTCATGTAGATTGGGAGAAACTATTGATTTTATAGTATTTCCAATACATAAATATACAACTATATTTACATAAACAATGTTTAAGCTGCATGATCCTACCACTTATTAGTATGTTTTAAACATACCTGACAAAACAAATTTATAGTTATATTCAGATTCAAGGGACAATTTGAGATCAATGTGTGCTTTATTATGTTTTAAAAAAAAAACAGGCAGAGGATTTGAGGCTGTAAAACATACTTGGCTTATTTCCAAAATAAAAAAATATTATTTTTTAAAACTAAAGCCCCATCTGCTGTTTTGATTAAAGCCTCAAGGATAGTTCATATTGCCAGGAGTAGTTCTTTGAATATAGTCTGATGTTTAATCAAGCAGTGATGTGTGATTTTCAAGGTCATTTTTTGGTAGGACAGAAGAAGAGTAGTTTTTCTCAAACTGATAAAATTTTAAATCTGATAATAGTTTGAGTAGATTTGTTATAGATCTTTAAATTAAAAAATTCACATTAGTTCCATTTCTTAAGAATTAGATTTTAAAAATTGAAACAAATACAAATCTACGTATGTTTCTAAAAAAGTAGATTCTCAGAGAATAGAAAAAGGTGTTTCTGTTTGACTTCTAAAGTATTTATTCATTTGGTGGGGAGGGAATAGTGGATTCACTTTTGTATTATTCAATTTTAGCCTAATATAAAAATTTGCATCTCCTGAATATTTAAGAGATTAGCAGAGGGATGGATATAAGAAGCATGGTGGAATAGACCATGAGATAACAGTTCAAACCTTAAAGTAGTTAAAGTATGTGCTTGGATGACCAATAACCAACTATATAAATGATACCTAATTCTAAAAACTTGGCTTTTAAAGAACTGATTTAACTAGGACTCTAAATCATAGTTTCAAAACTTCAGTATTTCCTCATCGGGATAGAAAACTGTGTAACTTGATGTGACATACAGAATCATCATCTGGCCTCTTTGCCTTTTGCTCCAGCCTTGTTCCCTGACTGATCCCTCTGGGGAGCCTGATTCTTCAACCATACTCTGTTCTTGAGGAGTTTGCAAGCACACCATGAGCCCCTGAGCTAGCCTGCTTTTGACCTAGTCGCCCCTTTGCCTGGCCACAGCTCCATACCCTTCCTCTTATACACTTCTGTCCACCTCCAGGCTGTTAGGTGCCTTTCCTCTCTCCTCCCATGGTATACTTCTTTTTCTTTTTAATTTTTATTATTGCGTCTTCCCATTACATTGAAGTTCTTCAGAGCTAAAACTAGAACTGTAACTTCTTCGTCTTTGTATTCCCAGGATGTGGCCACAGTAGGTCTACAGGGAAACCAGCAGAGCCCATGTCCTGCTTTGTTTCAAAAGAAAGTGTTGCAGTCCTCCTTCCTGTCCACCAGAGTCCTGAGCAAAGGACACCCTTTTGAAAATTTAAAGCTATCAGATACTTTCAGGGCAGCATGAACTGGAGTTTTAAGATAAATCAGAATGGCTTGTTTTCATCTTTGAAGTAAAATTAAACCATTAGTTCAAGCCAGTGATGACTTCCCTGGCCCCTGGGAATAACTATATAGATCTGGCATCTTTCTTGATCTTTTATGAGTGAAAACCTCAGATCATTTTTAACTTTGGTGGCTCCCACAGCTAGAGGCAGTTCCAATTGGAATTGATTTTTTAAAAGAACAAATTGGTTCTTTGAGTCTATGTTCTATTCATTCGATTGTGTAAAATCCACACATAACATTTGAAACATTTTGTTAAAAGTTATTTGATAATCAGTAAGTGACATCCAGAAAAGTACATTCCCAAAAGTCATCTAACCAAATGTAAGTTCACATTAGGAACCTAAATTGTGAAGATAGCCTTTTTTATTCCATTAAAAATGAAAGCATAACGTTTTTATTTTCTTTTTAAAAATGTTCATATGTGTATTCACATAACTTCAGTTCACAAAAGGGTCTCCACTCTCCGATTTCTGTAAAATCTATTTCCTCTCCCACACACTGTCACTGTCCTGTACTGCTTTGTTCTGTCATTTAGTCCACTAGGTGATATGTTCAAGAAAATTAGGATCCATGTTTTAATCTTGGGTTTCCTGCTCAGAACCTAGCCTGATGCTATATAATTAGGAGGTACTTAGTAAATACAGAGTAGTTGAATGAATGTGTCTTGGGGTTTTTATGTGAGGACTTTGTGGACCTCCTGTAGCTCTCAACTGTTGCTGTCTCAGCCTCTTTGCCTTAGTTCTGCCTGCTTCACCACCAATCCCTAGTGTGCTGAGCCCTAATCCCTTTCCAAATGTCCCTTGCTGCTGCTCTCGCTAGACTCTAGAATCGGGTCTATGCTGCTGCTTCTTCCTTGGGAGTCCTCCACAGGACACCCAGCTTTATCTTTCTGTGCTTCTCTAGTGAAGCAGAAAGGTATGGTTTCTGGTAAAGCAATTTTATATGTTTAGCAGGAACTGAATTGTTCAAGTTAAAGCAGAGCAGATAAGACATTTTCTAGGTTAGATTCCTTAATTTCCATGTATTCACCCCGACACTGGCAGGTTTTCTGCCGACCAGATCACAAAGTTACCAGTGTTGATTAGTTATTAGGAATCAAGAGAAATTGATCTTAGCTTAAATCAATATTTCTCAAATCCCTATTTTGTACAAAAACCATAGATAGGTACTATGGAAAATTCAGAAGTGAACAAGGTTAAAAAAGCTTGCATTCTGAGAATGCAAAAAAGAATAAACATATGCCCAGATAATGGTAGTGTTTGTCAAGTATAGTACGTTCACAAGACTAGAAGTGTACAGAGAAAGACAAGAGGACTGTGGGTTTAAGTTGGAGAATCCGGTAAGTCTTCAGGAAAGTCTTGGCCCTGAAGGAGGAAGGCAAAAAGAACATAGTGGTTGTAGCTTTATTAATTTGCATTCAAGTTATTCTATAAAACTTTTTTAAAGGATCTTTTACTGGTTAAAAAAAAAAAATGTTAGGAGACTACCAGATAACTACTGCACTTTTATTTGCTAGGTTATTGATACACTAGTGGTTTCTTGATTAATAATAACCTCTCCTTCTAGCATCAATTATTTTATATAGCAATTTAAATTTAGCATAATATGTTAACTTTAAACATGTTCAATAAAAAGAAAAATAGTAATACATGATGGCTAGTTTCTGTAAGCTATCTAGTATTTCTAATGATATTTTAATACATATTTTATTTATCTGTGGTTTTTAGGCAGCTTGGATTTTAAAAGCACGAGCCCTCACTGAAATGGTGTACATAGATGAAATTGATGTAGATCAGGATGGAATTGCAGAAATGATTCTGGATGAAAATGCGATTGCCCAAGTTCCACGTAAGTGTTGGTTCTCTGGTCAAGTTAATGGAATGCTCTTAGGAGGAATATTACCTATATTTAGGAGGAATACATGTATACATATTTCTATACTTTATGTCAACATATCTGTATATAAACATTGTATACATGTTTTTCCTATACATATATAGGAAAAAATTAAGTAAAGGATTTCTGTTCTGTCTTATAATACAAGGCTGTCCTTCCACTATTTAGTTATATTAAGGTGTAAGATTGATGTTTGACAATTTTCCAGTAAAAACTATTTTATGCATTTAAAATTTTTATGGGCTGGGGATATAGCTCAGTTGATAGAGTGCTTGCCTCATAAGCACAAGGCCCTGGGTTCAATCCCCAGTACCACAAAAAAAAAAAAAAAAAAAAATTATAAAATATGTTCTCCTTAAAATGTTTATTTAACATCAGAAGATTGTTTATCTGGGAATCTAAGCTTCTAAACAACAGAAGCATTCTAAATTTAATTTTTTTGAAAATAATCACTTAGAGCATCACTTCTTTTTTATAATGAAAGATGATTTGGTCTCATACCTGATGGGAGGTGATGAGATGACATGTTGGGCAGTGAATATCTATTGGAATTGTCACAGGGCCCGGTCCCCAGCTTGCAGGTGAGTGGTGCAGATGGTATTGGGTAATTACAGTGACTACGGTGGTCTTGCTGGTAATTTAGTAGTTATTACATTTCATAGTTATTTGTATGTTTTCAAAGATAAGAACTATTTTAAAGCTCCAAAGGAAGTTGGGGAGAAAAACATACGTCTCATGTTAAAATGTCTTTCTTCCCCATTACTTTGATCTTTTAGACTTAAAATACCTAAATTCTAGATATGGTTGGCAAGTGATCTTTTACTGAGAGAAGTTTGTATGAAAGATAATTAACCTGTGAGTATAGGACCATCATTTTGAACTTTGGAGCCTGCTAGTTTTAAATTTGAATCCAAGGTCTTAACTGGTTGTCCTATTTACTTAATTCTTTCAACCTTTGTTAGATGGATTCATACTACCTACCTTGCAGATTTAATGTGAAAAGTTAATGTGATAGCATAAGTACATGAAAGGTACACTGAATATTAATCTCAAACACATTTCCCTAAAACACATTTTCTGCCAATAATGTCTTTTTTCACCAGACCAGCACAATTCTGAAAATTAGATTAGCTGAGAGTTTTTACAGATTAATAAATAATATATAAACTGAATTTGCTATCTCATCTCCTAGGCCCTGGAACATCTTTGAAACTCCCTGGAACTAATCAGACAGGAGGGCCTAGTCAGGCTGTCAGGTATGAACTTCTGTGTCATTCCCTTTGCCACTAAATATTAACTACACCATATGAGAGTCTTTCCTTCATCAATCATCTTTGTATTTTAACAATTGACAATTTTTGCAGGCCAATCACTCAAGCTGGAAGGCCCATTACAGGCTTCCTTAGGCCCAGCACACAGAGTGGAAGGCCTGGCACTATGGAACAGGCCATCAGAACACCCAGGACTGCCTACACAGCACGCCCCATCACCAGCTCGTCTGGAAGGTACATCAGGCTGGGCACGGTAGGTTCTGTCTGCTTTCCCATAGCCTTGTATTACCCAAGTAACTTTGTTTTATTACATCATTTTCTACTATTCTTACAAAGAAAAATTATATGGAAATTTTTGAAGGGATTATTTTTACTTATGTTGCTTTTATAATATTTATGCACATTAAACTTAATTTATGTTTCAAGAGGAGATTTCATATTTATTCTTCTATTATTTTTCTTCTCCCTCATAGGCTTCCATGCTTACAAGTCCTGATGGACCTTTTATAAATTTATCTAGACTGAATTTAACAAAATATTCCCAGAAACCTAAATTGGCAAAGGTATGTGCTTAAAATGATTGTAAATTATAAAGTATGTTAGAAGAATAATGATAATGACAATGCAGGAAATAGATAAAAATTTGTGAAGGAAAGATCACATTTTGATTGAAATAGAAATGTTTAGTTACTATAATATGTAAGTAAACATTCTCTTAGTCTTAAGGAAAGTCAACCAGAAATAAAATACATATACCATTTTTACAGGAAATTCTCTTTTTCCAAATAATAAAGAACAGTAATTTTTAACAAATAAAGCAGATATGCAGTATTATCATCATAGGATGAAGTGTAAGATATTTTGTTTGTGTGTATTTTTTTTCATCTTGGACTATTCTCAAAAATAATGTTTTTGTAGGATTATAGGGCTATCAAAAGGATGATACAAATATGTACTTTTAATTAGCAGTGAATCAGGCATATAAATAAAGATTACTCCTTTCAGACAGTGGGCAAGTCAACTATGTTGGTAATTCTAGTTACTCAGAGATTAAAATTCCTTTAAAAAGAAATTAGAAAAGGGATAGAAGGTAAGAATGGGAGGGAGATGTGAAGGAGAGAGAAAGAGAAAAAAAGAAATTGAGAAAAAGAAAGAAAGGGAAAATGTGTGTGATCCTTCCAGTATAAAAAACTTGAGGTTGGGCTTGGAATCATTTGGAGATAGGAGTGCTTGAAGCCTAGCCCAGTTTTTAGCTAAAGTCTCTGTGAACTCAGTGCAAGTGTTGCACTCATTCCTCATCTCCATTCTAAGGTGTTTAACATATTTACCAAGTACCAAATGTCCTGGGGTAAATAAAAATGGACACTAGTTGTATAGACTTGAAGTTTCAATTCTAAAAATAAATGCCTTTGGTAGACAGGTAATCAGCCTATAATAAGTCTCATGATTTTTTCCTTCAGTTCTTGTTTGATGGTAGTCTCGTCAACTGCATTTGGCAGAATTGTAAAGCTTTACTTATTTTCCTTTCCTTTACGAGGGTGGAGTGTTAAAAACATCTCATGTAGAATAACTGTCATAGGCCATTTGTTTGAGGTGACTGGCTGGCAAGTCCCTACCATTGCGAGTATAGTCAGAAGAGGCATTTCTCACAATTAAATTAAGATGCATGTGGGATAAACCTGGTGTATGTGCTAGATGCAGCCTGAACTACATTTTATACTTTTTTTAGTGGATCATAGAAATAATGCCAAGTTTTTCTGTCTTTGGTCCCCAACCTGCCTTTTGGATCCTCAGGACTCCTTTCTAATATTAGAGCATTTCTTGGATGTCTATGGTGATGCTTTGACAGTCTTGTAACCTTCTTTTCATGACAATGGTGGTGTCAACTACACTCTTAACTTTTTTTTGTATTTGTAACAAAACAAATGAAAGGATTATTACAATTTTTTTAAAGAAGGGCCTGTCCTGATTTCTTTTTTCTTTTATTGGTTGCCTCCAAGTCTTCTCTGTTAATAACCTTGATTATCTTCCAGGGGCACTAGCCTCCTTGCAAGTATAAGAGAGTGGTTATGTGGACAAAAGTGGTACCTACTCATTTATCCAGATGAGTTGGGTAGAGTATTAAAAATAAAGGTTCTCAGCCCTGGCTGGACCTTAGAGTCATTTGAGTGTTTAAAAAAAAAAAATAATAATGCTGGTGCTTCATCATCCCCAACTACCTTCCAGATTCTGAGTGAATTGGTCTGGTGTGGAATCCCCATGTAATTCCAATGTGCAATTAGGCTGAGTGGCCCTCTTTTAAAGAAACTGAGTGTTCTGAGTCACACAGTTATAAATGCCATATAAGTGTAGCTTTAAAAATTAATACCCCCCACTTTGCATTCATATTCTATTTTCTTTCAGAAGAAGCTTCCAGATCTTCCATGTCTAAATTGCCATTAAGTCACAATTACTATATAGTATATGTAGAGTATAAAAAACTGGCTGAATCTGTTTTATTGCAATCTAAGAAGTAAAATGAACTTTTCATTTGTATCTTTCTAACAAAATAGTATATGTAATATGAAAGAAAAAAGGTCAATCCTTTGAGCTTTCTAGTTTGTAGTCTATAGAAACAGAAATCACTTGTAAATAGCAAACTTTTAAAATGGGAGATTCTAACAAATGATGGCTAGATCCTTTACTTATAAATCCCAGGCACTTTAGAGTTTCTGGGTTTTTGGTTCAATCTAGATTTGAGTCTTATTATAACAAAAGAGTGCCTTTATTTAAATACAGCCTAATGTGTTTTGTCATTTTTTCTCTATAGGCTTTGTTTGAGTATATCTTTCATCATGAAAATGATGTTAAGACAGTAAGTTGTGAATTGATGCTATTTTCTTTTATTGTAGTTTTCTGACTTTGGGGGTGGAGATTCTGAAATGTTCTATTTCTTAACTTGAAACAAATGGGATTATTAAATATTGGAGAGTAACTGATGCTTTCAAATCCACTCTCATTTTTAGTGGGAACTTTTGTGTAAATATAAAAGTGGTAAGAACTGTTCCTGGTTCATAGAGTAAGTAGCTCTTCTCTAAAGGGCAAGATATAGATAATTGAGAATGCTGCATAACGTGCTTGTGTTAAAGTTTATTCTTTACACAAATTGTTAGCATTGTTGATCCATTTTTTGTTATTCCATATAGTGTATTATTGGTTTACTAATACATGTGTCTTTGATTTCTTTCTAGTGTGCCCCTTTCTTTCACCTTTAACATTTTATGATTGAGATTTTAAACATTCCCAAGTAGAAGGAATAGTATAAAGTCCCTTATGACTCATCATTCAATTTCAGCAATAGTCAATCATTCTGGTAGTTTCTCAACAAGGAATTTTGAGGTTATATGCATGTGACTTTTCAAATTTATTTAAAATTTTATATGCTATTATATAAATGATAGGAACCTTACAAATTTTGTTAAGTTAGATGAAGTTAATTCTACAATATACGACAGTATTTTTCCTCATTTTCCTCTTAGTTCAGGGAAAAAGTTTTACATCCATATGTTAAATATTCAGGAAAATAAAAATGTTTTCCTTAATTGCATCTTCTGTGTGTCAACCATGATGCCATACAGTAGGAAAACTAATTAAAATATGATACTTTATCTTGCCTCTACAAGCCATGCAATCTAGCTGAGGAAATAAAATTAACATAAATGAAACAATTAAAGAAATAATTGCCAAACTGAAATTGTTACCAATTATCAAAGGGAAAAATTCAGAAGGGGTGATATTAGCTACAAAATAAGTAGAATTTTTATGGAAAGGAGGGAAAAGAAATGTAAAGAAATGGCAAAAACATGAGCAGAAAATAGAACAAGAAATAGGCCTTATCCTACAAAATGGGAGCACCAAACAAACGTTTTGATTGTTTTGTTTTTGTGGTACTGAGGATTGAACCTATGACCTTGTGCAAGCAAGGCACACTCCACCAACTGAGCTATATCCCCAGCCCCCAACCAGACGTTTTGAAGAAAAAAGTAAGAGAACCTGATGATAGGTTTGATACTGGGGACAAAGCAAACACACAGATCAAATCTGCTACCTAAAGATGTTATAAGAATGATGATTTTGGCACGGGGGTTGTAGCTCAGTGGCTGAGCACTCCCTTGGCATGTGTGAGGCACTAGGTTCAATCCTCAGCACCACATAAAAATAAATAAAATAGAGGTATTGTGTCCATCTACAACTAAAAAAAAATTAAGAAAAATGGACTTAAAATAAAAGAATGGTGGTTTTACTAATCAAAGTAGGATAATTAGGGAAGGTGGTTAGTTTGTGAAGAAGTTCAGTAATTCACTTACAGATATTTTGATACCAGTGGAGACACCATTGAATGATTGAGAGATGTGGCACTAAAATGTAGGTGAGAGCTTGGGCCAGATTGAGTATAGGAATTAGTATGATTAGTGTGCATAGATGTACTCACCAGGAAAAGGGGAAAGTAAGGTTGGGGCAGCTGAGAAACCATACACATTGCTCTTTTTTTTTTTTTTTTTTTCCAGATGTTAATAGACCTTTATTTTATTCATTTATTTATATGTGGTGCTGAGAATCAAACCCAGTGCCTCACACATGCTAGGCAAGTGCTCTACCACTGAGCCACAACCCCAGCCCCATACATTGCTCTTAATAAAAGTCAACCATTAGAGGATTCCCGTGTGATGATGTATAAAATCATGTAGTCGTACTTTCATTAAAAAGAAACATTCTAATACTATTCTATTTCATAAATGAATAAGTCTCTAATTACTAGTTATTGTAAAGATGTTCTGTTTTTTGAAAACGAATTCATTTTTTATTGTAATATATAAAAGTGTTTTGGAGACACTACAGTGTGCCAGCCTCTATTCCAGTCCTGAGATCACAGAGGGGGACAAGCAGGCAGGCAAAATCTTGACTCTTTTGGATATTATATTCTGGTTGGGCAAGGAATAAAAAAAGCAAATTCAAAATGTATAAAGTACATTGGTACTTGGTATAAGTACAATAACAAAAAAAGCAGGAAAGCAGGTGAGGGAATAGTTAATGACATGAGGAAAGGTGCTATTTTGGATGGAGCAGAGGTGGTCAGTGAAGTCCACTCTGAATACACTAAACAGAGACCTGGAGGAAGGAAGACAGGAGCCATGTAGCTGTGTGTAGTAAGAGCATTGGAGTCAGGGAGAACTTTCCCTGCTGAGGTCCTGGGGAGGAGCTCACTTGAGTTGCTTGAGGCAGAGCAAGGAGATCTGGAGTGAGGCCTGAAAGGAGGAAGTGCTGCAGGTGATGACTTCTGAAACTGCAGATCTTGGGCCATTTTGTAGGTCATAGTGGTCACATCTTCATTAGTAAAGTCATCTTGAGGACATTGTCCTCCTCTTGTTGAGGCGTAGGAGTCACATTCAGAAAAACAGAGGGTTGGAGTGTAGTTTATGTGCTTAATATGTGTGAGGCCCTAGGCTCAATCCATGGCACCAAAAAAACCCCACCAAAACAACCAAAAAAAGAAAAAAAAAAAACCCACCTCAACCAAAACAAACAAAAAACAAAACAAAAACAGGATTTATTCCCTGGACTACTGAATTTGTGTGTGTGTGTGTGTGTGTGTGTGCACATACATGTATATAATTATTACGGTTGCGGTGCTGGGGATCCAGAGCCTTGTGCATGCTAGGCAGGTGCTCTGTCATTGAGCTACATCCCCAGCCCTCCTAATTTATATTCTAAACAGTCTAAGGACTAGAAGGTTTTAACCTTTATGTATTATGTGAATAGTATTATAGAATGTATTTATAGATCTTCATAAATATTGATTTTTTAAAAATGACCTTAAACAAAGAGAGCAGTGACTTTCAAACTTTTTATGTAAGCAGCAAATTGTTTTCCTTCAAATGAAATCTTATCCACACCCCAGTGTTTAAAGCAGACACAAGTGGTGCTGCATGAATTCCAAGCAAGAGGGGCAACTTAGAACTTCCTTACTGGGGCTCCTTTTGCTCTGTCTACTCCCTGAGCTTCTGTCCTTCAAATCTTGGGCCCATTATGCTAAATTAAGCTCAGTGTCTGAATTAACTGGAGAATTTTATAATAATGGGTTTCTAGCTCTGTGCCAGACTTCCTGAATCAGAATCCCCATGGGGACATCTGGTAAATCTGTTGTTATTAAGAACTCCACAGGCAGTCCTAACTTCAGCCAAGATTGGAACTACTGCTGTAGAGTACAATTTAAACTACAGAAGCATTAGGAAGTATTTCTTCTAATGTGGAAAAATGGAGCTGAGGAGGCTCAGCAGATGTTGAAGGCCAAAGTTCCATGTAACAAATAATAGGAGGTGTGTCCAGCCCAATGAAAGAAATCAGTGAATTAATAGAAAAGAGGCAACAATAATGCCCTCAAATATATCTCAGTAACAAGGAAATGGTACAAAATACTACTGTGAACTGGAAGTTCCCATTTATAAATTTTTAATTTCTATTTTTAGAAATAGTGAAGGACTCAGAATATTAGAAACAAGCAATGCAAACACAATTTTTGACTTTTTTTGAAATAGATCTCTATAATTCATTAAATGACAATATCGAGAAAATTTGTTTAGAGATTTCCTTTTAGACATTTGATAAGTGAAGAATTAAAAAATTTAAACTACCAAACAATAGAATATTTCATAGACTAAGTTGGATGTATGAAACAATTGCAAAGTAAAAAAACTTATTGATCTATATTTGTGTATATATAAATACATACTGATATGAATTGCATAAACTTACTGACATATATGTATATATACACCAGTATATATATATACATACATATGTAGTTTTTAGAAAAATTTATTTTAGTTCTACATGACAGTGGAATATATTTTGACATATCATACACACATGGAGTGTAACTTCCCATTCTTGTGGCCGTACTTGATGTGGAGCTATACTGGTCGTGTATTCATATATGAACATAGGGAAGTTAGGTCCAATTCCTTCTACTGACTTTTCTATTCCCATCCTCCTTCCCTTCCCTTCATTACCCTTGGTCTAATCCAAAGTGCTATTCCCCCCTGACTTGTTGTGTGTTATTATCCGAATATAGAGAGAACATTCAGCTTTTGGTTTTTGGGGATTGGCTTATTTCACTTAGCATGATAGTCTCAAGTTCCATCCATTTACCAGCAAATGCCATAACTCATTCTTCTTTATGACTGAGTGTTTTCATATTGTGAGTAAAAATAAAAACAGAAATAAAAGGAAAACATGGAAATTATGTACTTCAAACATGATTTTAAAATATAATTTATCACATTTAAGAAAGCTTTTCTGAGTTTTTTAGAAAACTTGTGAAAATGGAAATGGCTCAAAAAAATAGACAATTCACACTAGAGAAAATGCCATTTAGTATGTTAAATAGGATTATGGTCTAAATATATGTATGTATATCTATTCATGACAATTACTAGAAGGCATTACTTTAAAATGAAAATAGTGATACTATTAGATTGAGATGTATTCATGCCTCAAATATTTGTCAAATGCCTGTATTGCACCAGCACCTCGATTACAACAGTGAAAGAAACAGCTACTCCTTATGGCAATAAGGGAGAGTGAGTCTAATTTTACCTTTTTTTCACCAAAATTTCAACAATAATGTTATAACTTTTTACACATAAATTAGACTATAAATTAGAGATAGGAATAAATTAAAATGCTGTAATTATACCCTCATTTTTTCCTCTTCTTACCCCAGCAACTATATTGCAGAATACCTAATGAAGCAATTTGTTTTGTTTTTGCTTAGTGAAAACACAAACAATTGGTTCCTCTGTTTTCCTTTTTATTCACTAATTCATTTACTGAGTTATTAACTAATTGGCTTATTCGTTAAACAAATAATCACTGAGTGCCTACAGATTGATCCTGTGACGGGTACTGGGAGTTCTGAGCAGGACAGATGCCCGGGGCTGTTTTCTTACTCTCTTACTGGTTTACCACATTACAGTACTCTTGTGGATCAGCTTGTTCCATTAAAATGTCATTTTTAGATTTTCCCACAAATGTTATTTTCTGAATGGAAGAAGAATTTGGATAATGAGCACAAAGCAAGCTTCTCCCCCTACCTCATGCATGTTTTGCAACTTGAGCTGGAGAAACAAAAAAGGAATTTTGTTTCTTAACATGCTTAAGAAATCAGGGGTGCCTTTATGTTTGTTACTTTGGGTGGCCTCCAATTTTTTAAAACAAAAAGTATTTCACATTCATCATTATAGATAAATATAAAGAATACTGTGAAGTGATATTGAAATATTAAGAAAGTAAAATTTATCTTTAATAGAAACCTAAATTTGTTTTGAGCTCTTGCACTTTCCTATTTGGCAGGGGCACTATTGACATAACCAAAGTGGCATGTGTTTTGGTGATTCTTCATTTGTCTACACACATCCAGGGAGAATGCTATATATAGCTATAGACAATACTCAAAGTGGTATTCAAATGTTAATAAAAAGCGAAATCAGAAAACTGTATTTCTGCCTTTGAGTTTTTAATTACTCTCTTTCCCCACCCTCTCATTTTGGCCAATATTGGCCGTATTGACAAATCTCAAGTGGCATATGGGTTGATGATTCTGGAATCTTTATTTCCATATGCGCTTTAATTTCATCATCCTAAAGTTGTCACAAGCATAACAATAATAAAAGGATGTCTTTTAAAACTTTAGAGGTTGGACATGTTCAGAAACCTTGTCTAGCTCTACCAAGGTTCCTTCCACTTTTGGAGGTTTGAAACCTATGACTTTTAAAAATAACACGCTGTGGGCTGGGGGCAGCTCAGTGATAAAGCACTTGCCTGGCATGTGTGAGGCACACATAAAAATAAATAAAAGAAAGGTCCATCAACAACTAAAAAATTTTTTTAAAAAAATGACAGGCTAGTCCTTTGTTAACATATAGATATTAGTTTTATTAAATTATTCAAAGATTTAAAAATGTAAATGTAGTTAATCATTTATAGAAATTGGGAAAGGTTTTAAACATATAGGTCTTCTGTTGCCACTTAAAAATTTAATGTTAGTAAGTTTTTTTTTTTTTTTTTGAACTATTTTTTTATTTTTTATTTTTTGAACCGGGGATTGTACTTTGGGGCACTCAGACCCTGAGCCACATCCCCAGCCCTATTTTGTATTTTATTTAGAGCCAGGGTCTCACTGAGTTGCTTAGTGCCTTGCCCGTGCTGAATTGGTGATGGCTTTGAATTGGTGATCCTCCTGCCTCAGCCTCCTGAGCCGCTGGGATTATAGGCGTGTGTCACCACGCCCAGCTATGTTAGTAGCTTTTAATTATGAATCTTTTACTATGAAAATTTTGTTTGGTTCTTAAGCTATTTTCAACATAGATGGGAAACAAAGAAAATAATTGATTTAATCAACAATTAATTCCTGTGTGCCTTCCAAAACAACAGCAGAGATGTAAAAGAAAGGTGTCTGTCCACAGGGAACTTATGGTCCATCTGAAGTTGTCACAAATGTTTCTCTGTAATGCAGCCTGCATCATTCATGTGAAGAATGATGATTAAAATGCATTTTAAAGCCATTTTTATTCTGTATCAATAATTTATGTTTTTACCTAATTGGATCAGCACAAACACATTAATCTTCATGAGATAACTTGTTTCAGGACCTTATTTGAATGCAAAATCAGCAGCCTATTGTTATAAGCACTAAATCCAGCCTTGGGGAGTTAGAGTATGTAAAAATTTTTTGGATGACATCTTTTGCTAAAAATAGAAGTTCTGTTTGTATTAAACATGATAGTGAACATGACCTGTTTGATGGAAAAGGATTTATAATTTTCCAATTATAAATAATGAGTTAAAATTCAACGCATGTCTGAATTAAGCTGATTGAAAATATATTTTCCTAGTAGTTCCAAGGATAATGCTAGTTGAATTTAAACTTCTCCCTTCATTTTTATTTGGGGGAGGGGCAGAAAAGAAGCATATGAAAGTAGTGTGTGGTTTATTTTTAATTTCCATAGCTTTCGAGTGAAGATGTTGATTTTTTCAAGTCCATTAAGGGGCTCAGCATGTCGACAAGGTTTCTTTATAAATAGTTTGCATATTTAGAGGTCTCCCCTGGAGCAAGAGAAGATAAAGAACACATGGAAAAGTAATTAATTTTACAGTTGGAGATTGAGGGGCCTCTTCTGGCATTCATTTTAGAAAAGAGTTAATATTAAGAACTGGTTGGTAATAAGGGAGGCATTTTGAGATAACAAAACTGAAGCTCTAAGAGTTATTTTAAGTGAACTATTGGATATCATGATTATATTAATACTAGCCACAGGATAACAAATTCAACCTAGAGAGAAAGAATAAGTATTAAAAAAAAATCAGAATTTTCATTTAATAACTCCAGCTTCTAGTCACCAAATCTTTGTATGGGCTTCAAATTTCTACAAAGACTGATTTGCTTTCTTCTTTGTCAAAATGGCTTCCACTTTATCTTTCTAAAATCCTAATTCTTATTTGGTCATCTCTTGTCTGACCTTGAATAGTGGAAGGACCGAACTAGAGAATATTAAAGATGCGGGATAAACAGAGGTAAACAATGAAGGTTTGTTAAGGAGATCTTCCTCAGTTTGCAGCAAAGAGAAGTTTGACCTTTAGAATTGCTAGAAGCTAAGGTGATATCAGAATAATGGTTGTTGAGGGTAGTGGTTACCCTTACTAACTCCTTTCACTTTTCTTCATGATCCCATTTTCCAAACCTTCTTGCAGCTTACTTGGTCTTTCTCTGTTTCTCTACATATGTCTTAAATTGCAGACAGTGATTGAACCAGTCTTATACACCAAAGTCTTGGCTGCCACTGTGTTTGGAGGCACAAATTCCTTTTGAATTATTAGACAGAAAATAGTGAGGAAAGGGTAAAAACTTATGAAGGTTTTAGTTTCAGTTTTGTGGCTTGTATGTTAAAATTGTATTCCAATATATTGTACATCTGCTTCCCTTTGATCAGTGTTTCTAACTCATCTGCTGTTGGCTGATCTGGAACTGATTATTTAGGGAAAATGGTGGAGCCATCTGGAAACATGAGCAACTGTCTGACTTCTAATGCATGTTTTGATTGATGCTAATTATATGGTTTATTTCATTATTTGTCTTTCTGTTTATTGTCAGAAAAGAAAATCCTAATGTAAAATGAATTGTTTTCAAAGGCTTTGGATCTGGCTGCCCTTTCCACAGAGCATTCTCAGTACAAGGACTGGTGGTGGAAGGTGCAGATTGGAAAATGTTACTACAGGTAAAACTTCGATTATCTGTGAAGGGCTTAGGAGTGGCAGTGTGTTTTAGAGTTTCAAATCTGATACCATTTTTTGGATAGATTTCCTCATGAAGAAATAAGAGCTTTGACTTGAGAAAGCATTTACTTAACAATCACCTGGTAGCAATGAGAACTATAAGCAGAGAGAGGGAGGCTTTGAGTCTGTCAGGTCCAGTTTCCCTCTCTGCACGAGGAAGCTGAGGACAGAGAGTGGCTGTGATTTTCATCAGGGACTAGTTTGGAACTAGAACCGAGTCTATTGATTCCAGTCCCGACCTTGGCTCTTAAGTCCTTTCATTTACAATGATGCTTCACATCCATAGGGCACTTTGTGGTTAAGAGTTTGTTTGTATATTATGTCATCTTACTTAAATCTCAGAGCACTCTGAGTAGTTGATGTAATTAGTTGTTTTCTCAGATGAGAAAAATTGAGCCTCACAAAGATAGAGAAATTTGTTCAAATTCATATAGCTAATAAGTAGTAGAGCAAGCATTTCTGCTCTACTTTTTTTTTTTTTTTTGATTTTTTTTTTGTGGTGCTCGGGATTGAACCCAGGGCCTTGTGCTTGCAAGGCAAACACTCTACCAACCGAGCTATATCGCCAGCCCCTCTGCTCTATTTTTTAATGACAATTCTCTATTTCCACAATTCCACATTATTTCTGTATGACCTGAATATTTTTACATTCACTTAATGTTCAAATATTTCAAAGCAAACTGAGAGATCAGAAAAGGCACAGTTAATTTTATGAATATTTGTATAGCAATTCATAGATAAAATCTAAAACTTGTTGCTAATATTAAATTCATTTAGCATTTGGAAAAATAGAGACAGATGAACAATTACATTTTATAAAGGTGAGTATGTCTTTTATCGTTCAAAAACAGGGTAGACTTCAGTTACTGTAAGTACCCTTCAATATTTATAATCTTTAGTTGTCATTAGAACACTATGGGGAAAAGAAAGAATATAAAGGGAATAAAGAGGATGCTTATTGTTCTGCTGTTGAAATTAAGACTCCTTTCCATTTAGGCATCCCACACAAAACTCTAAAGTGTTTTTTCCTACTGCTAGTTGAGGAAGTACTTTCTGCCAGAAGGTAATTTTAGACCATCCAAACATTAAACTCTTATGAATACAATTCCTAAAGACAATCTTGAGATCTTGAGCTTTCAAGCAGAACCTTCAGAAATCTTTAAAAATTAAAGGAAAGCACAACTCTGATTTTTTCTGCCACCCATTCATGTCGGCATTTAAATGAGTACATCTTGTCATATTAAATCATTGTTCTTCTCTGTTCTTTAATACCTGCTCATCTTTATTATGTATTCAGTATTCATTCACTCAGTAAAATATTTAACAAGAAACTGCTCTCATTAAGTGGGGTCACAAAGATTTATTGGATTGTTTCTTCTTTCAAGTGGTTTAGACAAACGGTAAATAGAAGTATGGTTTTCATTGTGAGAGGAGCAAATGCAGAATGCACTGGGCTCCCAGTTAGACCGCCTGACTTCAATTGGAGAGGCCAAGGATAGATTATGAATATGTAGCCTGAAACTGATTTCTCTCCCTTGTCTTGATCAAGTACTATATTGGTCCCACCTTTGCAAAAGTTCTCAAAGCCACCCCCTTCCTTCTCATTACCATGCCAGTGCCCTAGTTCTGGCTTTTAGTATCATTTGCTTGATTGGAGCTTCTTACCTGGGTTGTCTACCTCCAGTATCTTACCCCATCAGTCCTTCCTGAATCTAGTGAGAATAACTGTTGTGGAAAAAAAACCAAAAAAACCCCCCAAAAAACCAGCTCTTGTTGGATTCCTTGAGAATTGCCTGTTACCGCTAGAGTGAAGTTGAATTTGAAGTGTGGCATCATGATCTTGTCCCAGTCTATGTGTGTGCCCCTTTTTCTTACTACTGTTATTTTTATGTCCTTCTCAATTAAACCAAACTGCCCGATATCCCTGTAGCATGCTCTGTACTTTCCTGCCTGTGTGCTTACATCATAGTTTACTTCCATCTGGAAAAACACTCCCCACCCCCCCACCACCATATCTAGTTGTTGAAATCTTTTCAGTCACTTCCAGGAAACTCTTTTGATTTGCTCCCTCTTCTGTACTTTCAAAGGATTTTTCCTCATTGGCCATAATACAGTTAAAGTTGTTTGTGAACATGTTCTATTTACTCTTTGATTATCGTTACTTTTAAGAACCTGACTGTTATTTCCTTCATTTTTATATCTCCTTACCATCATGAAACGTGCATGCAGATGTTGCTTGAGAATTTTGTTTAATTAAATCAGAAAAGAGGTTGTCCCCTGGTGGGAACTATCTCTTTGAACTGTGACTTTCTTATGTTGGCCTGATTTATGAATTTGCCTGGTGTTTTCATTAGTCCTAGACTTTCTTTGAACATGGCCTACTCCATTTTTTTTCTTGGCACAAGAATCCATGTAATAAATTCCTTTCCAATAGTACTAGAAGTTAGTTTTTAAGGATGCAGTAATGAAAAACACCATCCATATTTTTTTCCTTTCTTTGGATTCCATTGTAGCTCACTCTCTCTAATTGCCTGTTCATTTGTTTTTCAGTTTGATTATTCTTCCATCTCTATTGCTTAGAAATAATCTATTCATGTTTTCCTATTGTTTTACATGTATCTTTTTATTGTAATCCTTTAAAATCATCTTTAGAAAGAGGCAATTTCTTTAATAAAAATAATTAGCATTCATGAAAGTCAATGACTGTACTTGAGTCATATGATTAAAACTTGTGTGCTCAGTTGATTCTTAAATACATTGTTCTTCAGAATTTAGAGCACTTTGATAACATTTTATACATACTCTGTGAAATTTGTAGGACCTTTAAGAGGTAGAGGCTTTTGTCTCATCGCGTGTCTTCTGACTTCAGGCCAGCCTTTTGGGGTCACCTTTAATCTCTTTAATCCCATCTTCCAACAGCTATTTGGGTATCCGCCATACCAGTGCCTGAGGTTTAGGTTATGAAAAATGATCAAAGCTCTTCTTTCAAGCCTTTGAATGAAAGTAGCACATTGGAACATATTGTGCATCATTTTGATTTTATTTCACAAAATAAAACATTATCATCTCTAAGCTCTTAGGTGGCTAAGAATGAGTAGTTATGAGAAAGCCTCACAGTTCTGTTAAGAACAGGCTGAGTGAAAGCTGAGTGAGCGTTAGAGGCTGATTAGTGGTAATAACATGTTTCCTAGGCAAAGAAATGAGCACTGGTGTCAGGAAAGTCTGATTCAGTCAAGGAGCAAATCTCAGATTCATAGACTGGGACAATCAGTGTCAAATACCTAATAAAGGTGAAAAAAGATTACTAGAATAATGAAATGGGATAGCTATATTTCCCAAGTCAAAATTATTGCTTATATTAAAATAGTTTAAGGATAACTGAAAAATGAACTTTGGTCTTAGAGCAGAAGATGTTTTCAAAGGAATATCATCTTTCAGTTCTTTCAGGAAAATGGAGATTCTAAGCATTTATTCAGGTCACTTGCCATATGTTCAGCTGATCATAAGCTCTTTGGGCAGTGAACTGATATGACCTGGCTTACCAGCATCTCAGTCCTGCTGCGACCAGGCTGCAGACAGACTCTTTACACACCATTTGGCGATTGGATAGCCAGTGCGTATGGGAAACAGGCAACTCTTTTCTAAACTCTATTAACATACATGTTAATGTTTATGTGTGTGCAACACTATCTTCTTGGGCATATGCTTACTCTTATAGGTAGAATTTGTCTCTATTCATAACCTCAGGGTTTGAAAAATGATATAGTATTTATTTTAAGTTGAATATCTGATGTTTTTAATGACTGTTTTTAGGTTAGGAATGTATCGTGAAGCAGAAAAACAATTTAAATCAGCCCTGAAGCAGCAGGAAATGGTAGATACATTTCTCTATTTGGCAAAAGTAAGTAAATATTGAGTGAAATCTGTCTTTTCGGAATTCGGGCCATTACATGGAAAGAGTTGCCAGTTCCTTCAGGAATATTTGGTAAGTTAATATGTTCAGATTTAACTTGTTTTTCTTTATAGCAAAGGAAAAATAACATATGGAGAGTAACCACCTCAAGAGAAACTGATTGCCATGAAAAAATAAGATAACCCCCTTGGAATATTGCTCTTTAGAACAGAAGAAAATATCATAAGCTCACCACCCATATGTGACAGTCCCCAGAGAGGGCTCTTTTCCACAACACATTTGTCTCATGCCTGAGCAGATTGTGGAGCACGGGGACTGCTTTTATGTTGGTGCTTAATTACTCAGCTCTACTGTAAAAATAAAAATCTTGTTTCCCCCTTTTTGAGCACCTACTCAGTGCAAGTCAATGGATCAGGTTTATTGTACATACAATTTGATTGAATTCTCACAATAACTTCACAAAATACGTTTTATAATTTCCTTTGTAATCCTCAGGCAAAAGAGACTTCAATTTCAGGAGGATAAATTTTTCAGGGTCACTGGGCAATTAACAGCCAGTATTCAAACCCAGGTCTTTTGAACTCCAGAGGCTACCCACTGCTACATTGTACCCCTCAGAGCCACAGCAGAAGTGAAGGGCCACCTAGAATTTTCAATCCAGATTGAGCATTCTTAATCTGAAAAGCTGAAATCTCAAGTGCTTCAAAATCTGATACTTTTTGAGTACCACAAGCAGAAAACTGCACACCTAACGTCCTGTGATGTATTGCAGTCAAAATGCAGGCTATGTGTACAAAGGATAGATGAAATACAATGAATTTCATGTTTAGACTTGGGGTCAATCCCCAAGATGGCTCATCACGTTATGCATATATTCTAAATTTGAAAAATATCTGAAATCTGAAATACTTCTGGTCCCAAGCATTTCAGATTAAAGGATACTCACCCTGTTCTGGGATAAAGTTCCAGACCCTCACCAAGGCTACTTTGAAAGAAAAACATTTGATTAAGTAGTGGTCATGACATCATCTTGCTGTATCTTTAAGGATTTTCTCTGTGGGCTAGGTCGTGGCTCAGTGGTGGAGTGCTTGCCTAGCATGTGTGAGGCACTGGGTTTGATTCTCAGCATTGCATATAAATAAATGAATAAAATAAAGGTCCATCAACAACTAAAAATATATTTTAAAAAATTCTGAATTAAAAGTACAGTATAGAAGATTCAAAAGATGATGAGCTACAAAAGGAAGCACTAGCTTTTTGTATGACATCTCAGTTAGGTAGCAGTGGTTTGTGATGCCACCTAAGGACTGCAAGAAGAAAGTCAGCCAAGAAAAAGACCCAGTGACTAATCTGAGAAGGAGGCCAAAAAGAAATGGTCCAACTGCAAAGTTTAGGACAGGCTCTTAACCTAGTCTTGTTTGACAAAGCTACTATGACAGACTCAGCTACAAGGTTATAAACCCTGCTGTGGTCTCTGAGAGACTGAAGATTCATGGCTCCCTGGCCAGGGCAGCCCTTCAGGAGCACCTCAGTGAAAGGACTCATCAAACTGGTTTCAAAGTACAGAGCCCGAGTAATTTATGCAAGAAATACCAAGGGTGAAGTTACCCCACCTGCTGGTGAAGATGCATGAACCAGGGCCACCAACTGCCAACTGTGTATTTGGCAAAATAAAACTTATTAAACCAGAAAGTAAAGGGAAGAGCTTCTAGTTCCTAAATATGGTAATAGAAGTTAGCATACTAAAAAAATGAAAGTTCTGCTATATGAATTTGCTGTGCTGATCTTAGTTTTGTTTTGGTTTATTGTTTTGTGGTGCTGGGGATTGAACCCAGGGCCTTGTGTTTGCAAGGCAAGCACTCTACCAACTGAGCTATATCCCCAGCCCCTTTTACTTTTTTTCTCCCCCCCCCAACCCCCGTGCTGGGGATAACTGTCATCTTCTTAACTGGTAATTGTTGGCTACATAATTGAAAAAAAACTTTTATTTTAAGTATAGTTAAATACATGCTTTTGTCTGTTTTTTCATACGTCGATTTGAGTTCATTATTGCCTACATGACTATTTAGGACTAAAGTTGGTTTTCTTTAATAAAGAATGCTTGTATACAACAGATTTTAGGAACAACATTGTTTTTTAAAGTTTTTAATTGTCAATTAAAAATTAAAGTTGGGTATGGTGACACTTGCCTGTAATCCCAGCTACTTGGGAGATAAAGGTGGGAGGATTACAAGTTTGAGGCCAACTGGGCAATTTAGCAAGACCTTGCCTCAAAATAAATCTTATTAAATATTTTATATGTGTATTAATTGTATTATCTGTTATATTTTAAAAAGCCATTCAGAAGTGTTTAAGATAAAAATTTTGAAGTTTTCATCCATATTCATCCTTCTTCTCATACTGAAGCAGTAAATATTATGAACAGTTTTGGGCCTTGTTCAAAGCACAACCTAACCATTTAGAAACTGAATACAAAATCATGAAGATGAGTATTATAATCTTATGTTTCTATATGTAAAAACATAGTTTTCTATTTAGAAATTCCAGTTAAGTATATGCTGTTTCTATGCTAATTGTCTAGTTGCTCTAATAAGTGGAAACCCTCAATTGTTAACTTGCTCAACCCTGTGACCCCATACCTCACAAACCTGCCTTGCTCTACTGTGGAAGGGCCTTCTCCAAAACCAGCCTCTCAGCCCTTCTCATGGGTCATCTCCTCCTCCTCTAGCATCTTTAACTTCAGCCTCCTGATTAGTTCCTTAATGCCAGCTTATGACCATGCTCATGTCTGTTCTATCCTGGAAAGATCTCCCTCTGATCCTCTCTTGTCTAGTTAGTGCTTGTCCCTGTGACAACAGTAAGTCTATAATTAGTATTTGGTGGAGAAATGAATGAATGTTTATGTATAACATGTGGAGAGAAAACTATCATTATTGGAAATTCTAAACGTTCCTGAAATTTTTTTGCTATAATATCGAGAAGATATTTTGTCACTAATGAATAATTATAAACTTGCAATACAAATACTATTATTTTAAAAGCCTGATTCTTTTCTTGAAATGTATCTGGATTTTAGGTTTACATCTCATTGGATCAACCTGTGACTGCTTTAAATCTTTTCAAACAAGGCTTAGATAAGTTTCCAGGAGAAGTAAGCCTGCTTTGTGGAATTGCCAGGATCTATGAGGTAAGGTTTGTAGTATTTTACAATTGAAGTAAATAGAGGTTATATGCTAACTTTATTTAGTTAGGAAGGAGAACAGTTTATAAAACTGCGATTATTGGCCTGTGATTCACTGGTAAAATAAGAGATTTTAGTGTATGCATTTAGTCAAACTAAGTTTTTATTGTGAGGTATTTCAGATTCACAGAAGATTATAGAGAGTGGTACAAGATACTGATTTAAATTATTTTCCCTGTAAACCTGTTGTCCCACCACGTTTAACAATCTTTTCCCATGGTCTGTAACCTCAAATATCAGTTTTTTTCCATTTATGGTGGCTGTACTTTGGGTCTTTCTATTCTTTTCTTTTGGCCCATTTGTCCATCCTTGTATCAGCTTAATTTTTATATCTCTCTGATACTAACCATTTGGGGGTTCATCTTTATCAGAAGTGTTTTTATTATTTTGTACTTTTCTATAAAATAGTATTTTTGTACTATTTTATAAATTTTAGAGTCATATTGTCTTATTCTATGGTAAGTTCCACTTCGTTATCTTCCCTGCTATTTAATTATTATAGTTTTACAGTAATTCTTGAAATCAGATTGGGGAATTCTACCACCTTGTTTTTCTTCTTCTTCACAGTTGGTTACTTTTGACTCTTTACTCTTCCATATTGGTCTTAAGATTGACCTACAAGAACAATAAAGATACCTGATAGGCATATTGACCAGAATTACATTGACTATGTGGGGGCTGGGCAGGTGCATTGCCTTTCTTCCTATTCTCAAGCATGGTGTAACTTTTTTTTTTTTTTTTTTTTGCATTTGGGTCTTCTTTTTGGTTTTTCAATGAAGTTTCTGTAATTATCCCCAGAAAGAGGCTATGTTGGGGATCCCTCAAACCACACAGATTTAGTGATTTACTAGAGTTCCCAGGACTCAGCACACAATCATACTCATAGCTGTGATTTACCAGAGCAAAAGGGTACAAAAGCAAAATCAGTAAAGGGGAAGATTGATGGGGCAATGTTCAGAGAATGACTGGTATAAGCTTTCCAAGAATCTCCCAGTAGGGTCACACAGGACATACCTCGTCTAGCAAGCTCTAACAACTCAAGAGAAGTGTTGTATGGTTGGGAGACTCACAAGAGACCCAGTATCCAAGGTGGTCTTTTAGGCACTTGTGCCTACCAAGTACCAGAGTTCCAGACTCGCACAAGTAAACAGGTGCTCAGCAAAGACCACATTGCTTGTACCAACAGTTTAGGTGTAGCAAACCACTCATGTTATTGGGAGAAAATTTATACTGATGTAGGGAACAAACTGAGTTCCTAGGGATGAGTCTTTCCAAGGATAGCAGACTCAGGCCTTTTCTGCATAGGTATATTCCCAGGTATAACTGTGAAGGGAGTCCCTTTTTTTTTTTTTTTTTTATTTCTTTTTTATTATTTTTTGTGGATAGGAATGCATTACTTCTTTAAAAAAAAACTTTATTTTTTTTATTTATTTATTTATTTATGTATTTATTTATTTAATGTGGTGCTGAGGATCAAACCCAGTGCCTCACACATGCTAGGCAAGCACTGTACCACTGAGCTACAATCCCAGCCAGGAATGTGTTAAACTTCTTAAAATTTGATTTGATACTAGCTCTTCTTCAGGTTTTATGACCTTGTCCTTAGATTCTCTTTGATATTCTAAGTAAATAAACTAATTATTGTTTGCAAATACAGTTTTTCTTCAATTATTTTATTGCTTTTATTTTATTTTATTTTTTTATTTTTTTGAACCAGGGATTGAACTCAGGGACACTCGGCCACTGAGCCACATCCCCAGCCCTATTTTGTATTTTATTTAAAGACAGGGTCTCACTGAGTTGCTTAGGGCCTCACTAAGTTGCTGAGGCTGGCTTTGAACTCGCAATCCTCCTGACTCAGCCTCCCAAGTCGCTTGGATTACAGGCGTGAGCCACCATGCCCAGCTTATTTTATTGCTTTTAAAAATATATTATTATGCTTAGAACTTCCAGAACAATACAGAACAGATGCACCTCCATCTCTTTACATTCCTTGAAAATGCTAGGTATGAGATTTTAAAATTTTACCGAAAAAGAATGAAAGGTTGTAATTGTTGGTATATCTAGGTCATAGTGTAGGATTGATCTTTTTTTAATACTTACTGAATTTTCCAAGTTTTCTGTAATGATTGTGAATTTTACTTTTTTAATGAAAATATTTTTAATTACCTACAAAATGTTTCCTTTTGGAATATAATTTTGATAAATATATACATAGAAGACTTGGATCAGTCAAAATAAATACTTGCATCAATATTTTTATGTTCACTTGTTGTGACCCTAAAATTGACTATGAACAAAGCTTTGACCAAGAAGCCTAGAAAAGATATAAAATAGAATCAGTTTTTGAAATCAGTGAAATTCTTGCTGCTTCCATTGGTGACTTCCTGATGTAGTGAGTACCCTTGGACCTTTAGACTCTGCATTCTATACTTCTCAGTCCCTTTTCACCCCTTGCTTCTTAGGAAGGGGGTGCTAGCACAACGGGTTTCAGGACATCTGCGTCTTTAACATGTGGTTGCTGCTCAGAAGAATTTCTTCCAAACCTCTGGCATAGCCACTGTTGCTATGGCTGGGTTGGGGAGTGGCTCTGGGGCAGTCTTTATCAGCTGCCTTCTTCCTTTTGCTGCTCTGAGTTGAGTTTGCACATAAGGAAGAGGGAAGTGGAAAGGGAAGCATCCTAGTTGTAGGAACAATACATTGTGCACAGATAGGGTGATCAAGGACTAAGCACAGATTTGAAATAGTTGGGTGCAGTGTTCTCCCTTATCCAAGGAAGAACTGCTCATTTCCTTTCTGCCATAGCTTACTACACCAAAGTCAGATTTCCAGCAGATTCTTTTCTGTGAGGACAGATTTAGTTAATTAGTGAAATTTGTTCTTTCGTCTTGTGGCCTACATTGCATGTGCCTTCAGGGAGTTTTGTTACGTGCATCTTGCTATTCTCTGAGGGATCTCTTCTGTTATGTTCACTTCTTTATGTTTACCACTTTCATTTTGGTATTATATCTTTTAAATGTTGCATGTTTTAAAATGAACATATTGTACTGCCTTTGGTTCACTGCTTGTTTTGTGCAGATAGTTTTAAAAAATGATTTCTCTTTGCTAAATTTTTTTTGGTGGTTTTAATTTTTCTTGAGGCATTTGTTTGAAGACTGGCCCTTAATTTAGTTGTTCTTTATTGAAAGGTGTTTGAGATTAGAACCTAACCCTTAAAAGGTTATTCTAGGGGTCTCTGAACTTCACTGTGTGTGAAAATTACCCTGGGAATGTGTAAGAAGTACAAACCATCCTCTTCCTACTAATAGGAAGTCCTGGAAAGTGGGACTCTGGTATTTATTTGTATTTTTAACAGGCTCACTAGGGTGATTCTGAGTCATAGCAAAGTTTGAGAACCAGAGCAACATTAACTTCCTTATTTGAAATCTCACTTTAAATAATTAAAGCCTAAGTATCGGTAGTATTTTGTGAATTGGTTCAAAAATAACTGCAAGAAAATCACTGAAATTGTATTTAGTTTCTAATTTACTTGAAGTAACATTTATATACTTGAAAATGTTATTTTAAAAGCTACATTAATGAAATTTACTAGAGAAGTAGTATGAACAATTCTGATGCAGTAATGAATTAAAGGATCAAAATAGAGTCTGTATATATTCATACATGTGAAAATTTAGGATGTGATAAAAATTGCTTACTAAGCCAGGCAGATTATAGGATTATTAGATAGTTTAAAATTCCAGTGGATGAGTAACGATTTCTTATACTAAAATAATCCATTACTGATGCTGGGTGCTGTGGGGCATGGTGTAATCCCAGCAATTTGGGAGGCTGAGGCAGAAAAACCTAAGCTCCAGTCCAAACTGGGCAATTTAGTGAGTTAAAAATTTTAAATAAATTTTAAAAAGGATTGGGGATATAGTTCAGTGGTAGGGCCCACTGGGTTCAATCCCCAGTACAAACAAAAACAAAAACAAAACAAAACAAACAAACAAAAACCAGAAAATACAAGGTTAAAGTTTAAAAAAATGACACCATGAAAGTTCCAGAAGAAAAAACAGAAGCATTAATTTTATAAATTGGATCAAGGAAAATTTTATAAACATGACATAGTCAGAAAACTTTAGTAGGAAAGATTGATAAATTTGAGAAAATAGAAGTTTGCTAAATAGCAAAAACAGAAGTTTAAATAGAGCCAAACTTTGGTTTTATTTTACCTTTTTACAAATTATACGCCCACACACAAACAAAAATGCCCATGCACATGCCCTCATACACACTCATTTAATTAAGAACATAAACACTATGAAATGTAAATGCTTCCTCAGAGAAGTTTTGGGTCCTTGTATCGAATGGCTTTTCCACAGGCTCTTGTTTCCTTGTCAGCCTTCCAGTGGCCATTGACCCTCTCCATGCAGATAAAAATCACCTCCCAGAGATGAGACGGCGGCTAAGCTCCAGCTCCCCTACTTCACCCTGGTGCTGGGGATTGAACCCAGGACTTCACATGCTAGCAGGTGTAGTACCACTAAACTATGCTCCAGCCCTCCCAGCTGCCTTTTGACTACACCTATAGCTTTTCATACTCAGAGCTTGAAAGAACTTAATTGATCCATGTATACTTTTCCTCTGAAGTGAGTATTTATGAACCCAGAACTTTCCTGGTTTTTGAACTAAAAACAATATTAGCATGGGCTCTTGTCACCTGGAATGAGAAGGCAGAATTGGTGCCCAGGGATCCTTGAGCTACATCTCTCCTCCAGCTTTCATGCATATAGGAGGGCAGTTTCCTACCCACCCCCCTCATACACTACTGTGGTTTGAATGTGTCCCCCAAAGTTCATGTGTTGGAAACTTAATCCCATGCAACAGTAGAGAGGTGAGGCCTTTAGGAGGTTAATAGGCCACGAAGACTGTCTTCAAGAATGGATTAATTGCCATTAGTGTAAATGGGTTCCTGATAAAAGAATGAGTTTGGCCCTTGTCTGTCTGCCTGACCCCATTGCCCTGTGCTGCCCCATGTGATGCCTTCTGCCATGTTATGATGTAGCAAGAAAGCTACAATCACCAGATTGGCGCCTTGATTCTGGACTTGTCAGCTTGTAGAACCAAGAGCCAAATAAATTTCTATTCATTAAAATTTCAAAATTACACAGTCTGTGGTATTCTGTTATAGCTGCATAAAATGCCAATAATAAAAGGATAAAAAATAGGATAGTACAGAAAACAGGCAAAGGAAGTGATTTGGAAACTCATAGAAAAAGAAATATCTGATGTGTTAAATTTCTAACCTCTGTCATAATGAAAGAAATAAAAACTAAAACAACAGTGATATGCTGCATTTTTCTTCATTGGATTGGCAGAAATGAAGAAGTTCTGTGGTGTCTGGCATTGTCAAGGGTGTGGAGAGTAGGCCCCACACATGGGCATTGCGGGTGGGAGTGTACTTTGAAACAATCCATTTGGAGACTGTTTGCAACTGCCAGTGACACTTTGAAATGAGCATGCTCTTTGGGCAATTTTACTTCCAGGAAGTTTGCTTTAGGATCTTTTCATGCAAGCACACAAAGATATATGCAAATGCTTTTATAGTATATTAATTGCATAAACTAATTTTTGTCCATCTGTCAAGTATATAAGTATTCTAAGGGGAAAATGGAAATAAACTAAGGTTCACCAAAAAGGGACTGGTTGAATAAATTATGGTTTATGTATCAATAGAGTACTGTGAAGAAGTAAAAAATAATAAAGTGAATTTCTTTGTTTTGATATAGAAAAAGAGTGCCAAGACACAGGGAGTGAAAACAATAAACTGGGCTTGGAATCTATAGAATGATTTTTGTATGTGTCTTTATATGAACAAAATTTCTTGAAGGATACTCAAGAAACTTTTAACAGCCTCTGTCAACTGGGATTTGGGCCTCTTTTAATTTTGTACCCTTTTGTAGTGTTTAAATTTGTTTAGCGTAGTCTAATATTTTATAAGTTTATAAAACTTTATTGAAAAACTACATGTGAGGGCTGGGACTGGGGCTCAGTGGTGGAGCACTTGCCTAGCACGTGCGATGCACTGGGTTTGATTCTCAGCACCACATATAAATAAGTAAAATAAAGGTCCATTGGCAACTAGAAAATATTTAAAAAAAAAAAAACTACATGTGAAGTTGCTGACAAAACAAGTATTTCAAGTCTAAAATTCCTTGAAATAACATAAATTCATTTCTGTGCCCATTAGTCCTCCAAGCTGAGAACCAATGGAGGGATAACCATGAGATTTAAACAAATAGAAGACAAACCATTAACTTCACTGAGAGTGAAAAATAATGTTCTTGTATAAAGACACACGTATGGGTATACATGTTTTAGTCATAAATGGAATCATTGTGTACACTCTAATATGCAGCTTCTTTTTTTTTACTTTTGGTGTTAACTTTATTCACTGACTTTATTATTGATAAAAACAGAGTTGGAGCAGTGGTGTTAGATTTATGACCAAAGGACTTACTAGTCTCCCTGAGTTGGCTAATCTATCCTGTGTGGAGACCCGGTGGTCCAGCCTACAGACCTCCACTCAGGAGAGCCCATTATTTTTGTAAGAATATGTTAGCATGTAATAGTTTTATTACATATTATCTAGAATTAATTAGTAAATATTTTCAAATATAACCTTTGTAAACAAAACTTTGGGATTCCAAGCAATTTTTAAGACTTTGAAGGGATCTTAAGACCAAAAAGTTTGAGAACGTCTGATATTGGGGAAGTATGAAAAATTAAGAAAATTTTGGAAGCTGTTTATGTTGTTTATTAATTTTCCAGTATCTAGAAGCACTAAATTTGGTGCTAAGGAAAAGGTATACCACATGGTCTTGCTCGCAAAGAAATGATCAAATTTCATGGCTTCTAAAAATGTGTGTTTCCACATTTTGACATCTCTGAGATTGGGGTGCATCTTACAGTAGGTAGCATCTTCTGATGGTTTGTGGCCAAGTGTCACAGTCCACTTATATGAGAACTTGGTAGTTATTCCTGGCAGCATTGTACTTTAGATGGTGAACGGGTAATCGTTTCTAATTGTTGCCTGAAAGCGTTTGTTGACACCTGCTGGTAAGATCAAGAAAGCACAGACATCAGCACAGCAAAATGACTGAGTGTCCTTAGCTTGGAAGATAACCTGGGGGACATAGTGAAGCACACTTTTAAGGAATGTTGTGGGGCTGGGGTTGTAGCTCAGTGGCAGAGCACTTGCCTAACATGTGAGGCACTGGGTTTGAACCTCAGGACCACATAAAAATAAATAAATAAAATAAAGGTATGATGTCCATCTGCAACTAGTAACAAAAGTTACCAGTAGATTTTAAATGGTCTCTGAACAAAAAAATTAGTATGAGGTGATGCATATTTGTTAATTAGCCTGATTTGCACATTCCTATAGCATATATACGTGTATCAGAGGATCACATTGGACTTCATAAACACACAATATTAAAAGACATTCTAGTTGGGGTAAGATGAAATCTTAAGGTGGTTTTCATTTGCATTTCTCTTATAACAAGGGATGTTGAACATTTTTTCATAAATCTGTTGATTGCTTGTAGATCTTCCTCTGTAAAGTGTCTGTTCATTTCCTTGGCCCATTTATTGATTGGGTTATTAGTATTCTTGGTGTAAAGATTTTTGAGCACTTTGTAGATTCTGGAGATTAGTGCTCTATCTGAAGTGTGTGTGGCAAAGATTTTCTCCCACTCTGAAGGCTCTCTCTTCACATTGCTGGTTGTTTCCTTTGCTGAGAAGAAGCTTTTCAGTTTGATTCTATCCCAATCAT
>JAJEJO010005535.1:0-35531 GCA_020662805.1 Glaucomys volans | reverse complement strand
TGTGTGGCAAAGATTTTCTCCCACTCTGAAGGCTCTCTCTTCATATTGCTGGTTGTTTCCTTTGCTGAGAAGAAGCTTTTCCGTTTGATTCTATCCCAATCATTGATTCCTGCTTTTGTTTCTTGCGCTTTGGGAGTCATGTTAAGGAAATCTGGTCCTAGGCCAACATGATGAAGATTTGGACCTATTTTCTCTTCTATTAGGTGCAGGGCTCTGGTCTAATTCTTAGGTCCTTGATCCATTTTGAGTTGAGTTTTGTACAGGGTGAGAGATATGGGTTTAGTTTCATTTTTCTGCATATGGATTTCCAATTTTCCCAGCACCATTTGTTGAAGAGTCTGTCTTTTCTCCATTGTATGTTTTTGGCTCCTTTGTCAAGTATGAGATACCTGTATTTATGTGGGTTTGTCTCAGTGTCCTCTATTCTGTACCATTGATCTACCTGTCTATTTTGGTGCCAATACCATGCTGTTTTTGTCACTATTGCTCTGTAGTATAGTTGAAGGTCTGGTGTTGTGATACCCCCGGCTTCGCTCTTCTTGCTAAGGATGTTGGCGAGGATGTGGGGAAAAGGGTACACTCATACATTGCTCAGCCATAAAGAAGAATAAAATTTTGGCATTTGTAGGTAAATGGATGATGTTGGAGACTATTATGCTAAGTGAGATTAGCCAATCCCAAAAATCCAAAGGCCGAATGGTCTCTCTGATAAGTGAATGATGATGCATAATGTGGGGTGGAATGATGGCAAGAATGGAGAAAGGATAGCAAGCATAGAGGGAAGGGAGGGGTGGGATTGAGGTTGGGGGTAAGAATAATAACAGTATGTGTGACAGACATCATTGCCCTGTGTACATGTATGAATGCACAGATGGAGTGACTCTACTTTGTGTTCAACCAGAAAAACAATTGCTGTACTCCGTTTGTGTTCAATGAATCAAAAAATTAAATAAATAAAAAAAACACATAATATTAATCATCAATACAAATAAATTTTTTAAAAAAGAAAGAAAAGCTATATTACCAATGCATGACACTGTGTGGAAAAACCTGGGGATGGATGACCAGATCAGAAAGGGATTCAGAAGATTGACTCTGCATATGAAGAAATACTATATTCAACTTACTTTGCATATCTACTTCATAAAAAGTGTGCAAAACAGTGTAGGGGATACAGTTTATGTCTGAATACATCTACAGAAGTATCAAAATGGGTGTCACATAAAAATTGTTTAAAGAAGCATTGTGTGGTGGTGCTGCTTAGAATTGATGGAGTCTCTTAGATTTGACCAAGTATGATTACAATCTCACAAAAATTAAATCCTACTAAGAACAAGTGCATAGGTTATGATGAATGTCATGCAAGTTGAGAGGCCGAAGAGAGCCATGTGTAGCGAGGGCAGAGTGTAATTAAGCTTAAGGATGTGGAACCTGAATTAGGCCTTGAAAGTGGATTTGAGAGATATAGCATTCATTGATAATACTAGAAGAGCTGAGATCAACCTGGGCCACGTGTGAGGCCCCATCTCACAAATGATGATGATGATGATGATGATGATACTATTAAATGCTTTTATTTACAATTATCAGTGTTTTAGAAAGTGCATATAAAAACCAGAAGGTGCCTTCAGCTTTTAATTGTCTCTGTTTTTCTGAACTTTGGGTTGCCATCATTTCTTTCCTGAATTCTTGGTCTCCTTGCTACCATTCCTCCCTATTTTGGTCTGTCCTGTGCTTACCAGCCAGATTATTCTTTAAAAATGTGAATACAGTATGATTATGTTACTCCCCTGCTTTTAATTCTCTAATAACTTTCTCTCAACTTAGAAGGAAAACATCTGAAGCTCTTCCCATGCCGACAAAACCCTGACAGCTCTCTGGTCTCCTAGGCTGCTCTCCTTCTTCCAGCTTCACTTGCGCCTGCGTGGTTCTTCTAAGTGCTTCCATCTTAGCTGCATATATTTGCTAGTTTTTCTGCCCTTGTGAGCTTTGCCCAGGTGTGCTCAGCTCCTGGACCCTCACTTCCTTAGGTCTCTGTTCAAATAGCCCCTCTTTCAAGACGCTCTGAAGTGCTCTCTTCCCTCCCTCCCTCCCTCCCTGTCTCCTGCCCCGCTCTGTTTCTCCTCCTGTCACTCATCCTCACCTGACATTATGTATTTATCCATTTGTTTGTCTTCCCTACCAGATGTAAACTCCTTGAGGACAGTGACTTCATCTTTTTGTTCCTGTCATGTCCCTAGGGGCCTAGAATAGAGTCTGGCACATGACAGACTCAGTAAACATTTGCCAGATGAATGAACTGAAATTGGTTATACAAAAGATTTCTTGTCCGATATTAATACAGTATTGCTCTTCTATCTTGATGGAGAGCAGGAAATGAACAATGGTTCATCAGCGGCTGAATACTACAAAGAGGTTTTGAAACAAGACAATACTCACGTGGAAGCCATCGCATGCATAGGAAGCAACCACTTTTATTCTGATCAACCAGAAATAGCTCTCCGGTTTTACAGGTGTGCTTTACATTCAATTTGTAGAACTACTTTCTTGAAATACCGGTGAAACAGAAATGAAGATAAATGAAAGTATATGAATCTAAAAATTCTAGTACTCAGATGCTTTATGAGCATTTAAAGTGACAGTCAATAATTTGTAAATGTGCAGATGTTGGCACTTTGCAGAAACTTACCCAGATGATTGTGTTTTTAGCTCATTGTATAAGTTAGCCATTTCATCAACAAATAATAGCACTTTTGTTACTTAAAACACTTATATCATTACTGCCTCTGTGAATCCACCAAACAGAAAGATCATGAGTGAAACAGTAAGAGATTTGCAAGGAACAGTGGGCTCTGTGTTCTGAACCTTGATGAGGACCTAAAACAGAATCAGCTCCTTGTGAAGTGTTATCAATTCGTTTTCCAAGTACTTTTTTAAAAAAAGTCTAATAAACGGGCCCCACGGGCCCTCTTTTGGGTTCACACTAATACTTTATCCCACACACGACCTCTAAAATTCTTTTTTTTTTTTTTTTGTGGTACCAGGGATTGAACTCAGGGGTGCTTAACCACTGAGCCACGTCCCCAGCCCATTTTTATATTTTTTATTTAGAGGCAGAGTCTCACTGAGTTGCTTAGGGCCTCACAAAGTTGCTGAGGCTGGCTTTGAACTTATGATCCTCTTGCCTCAGCCTCCCAAGCCTCTGGGATTATAGGTGTGCACATGGCCTAAAATTCACTTTTAAATTATGACTTCAGTCCTTGGGCACTATGAAGGAGAGATGACTGGCAGCTGCCAAAGGTTCCTTCCAAATACATGTTGAGAACATAAAATATACATCTGCTGCCCAGTGCATGTGCTGCTGACCCGATCCCCACCTTCAAAGTGGGTCATGGGTTTCTCAGGGTAGCTGAGCTGGATTTTCATTTGCTTAATTGAATTTTCTTGTCCTTTGTCCCTTGGGATTTATAATACCTAGAGGCAAAGTGGGGTTCTTGAGTTGCAGTGGAAAAGCTAAGCACCTAATGTAGTGGTCCACTGATGGTCATGTCTTCCTCAGTGGAAGCTCAGTGAAAGTCAGTAGGCCCAACTTAAGCGTGAAGTGCAGATGGCCAAAATAGGATGCTCCTGAAAACTGAGAGGTCAAACAGTCCTCAAATTAGATTAGAAGGTCTTAGGAATTTACCTGTGGGCACCAAGGTTTTATAAAGCTAAAATGTATGGATTTTACTTCATGTGATTATTTATTTCTTTTTTCTGTTCTCTAACAAAGCTTTTGGGAGAAAAATATATAGAAGTTGGTTTTGACCATTATGAAAAATATGCTTTTTATTTATTTATTTTAAACATTTTTTTTCAGTTACAATAATACCTTTCACTTCTATTCTTTAGGAGTATTACTAGTTATAAGGTGAATTCATTTCTAACTTTTTTAAAAAAAGTTGGCATTGATAAAATTGGTATGACACATCTTTTCTTTGTGCTACTTGAAAAGGCGACTCCTGCAGATGGGCGTTTATAATTGCCAGCTTTTTAACAATCTGGGGCTGTGTTGCTTCTATGCCCAGCAGTATGATATGACTCTGACCTCATTTGAACGTGCCCTTTCTTTGGCTGAAAATGAAGAAGAGACTGCTGATGTCTGGTACAACTTGGGACATATAGCTGTGGTATGTTGTCTTTGGATATAATTTCTGTAATAAAAAAGGTAACCATGAGTTAGTTTGAAGAAATTTTCAGGTTCTTTATTATAAATCTAGTCTACTAATAGTCTAATGTAGAATTCAAGAGATTCCTGAGAGTTTCTGTAGCTCATTTTATATACCCACGTTGAGTCCACTTACAGGGAATTCACACGTGACCCTTGTGATCAGTACTTGTTGCTTTTTTTGTGTAGTGGGAAAGATTGATAGAGGAAGGAAGGAAGAAGATGGCAAGAGGAAGCATGCGTATTCATATATGTGAATGTGTGCTTTTCTTTCCAGGGAATAGGGGATACGAATTTGGCCCATCAGTGCTTCAGACTGGCTCTGGTCAACAACAACAGCCATGCTGAGGCCTACAACAACCTGGCTGTGCTGGAGATGCGGAAGGGCCATGTTGAACAGGTCAGGGAGCTACTGGTGGCACAGTGGACAGTCTGCTTTCTTCACAGATCAGCTGTCATTTGTGGCTATTGTTATATGACTTAAAAATGAATTCTGGAGTCTGATAGGCCTGGATTTGAATCCCAGCTCTGTCATGTATTAGCTATGTGACCTTGGGTAAGTTACTTCCTGAGTCCATTTTATTTTATTAGGACAACATATCCTTTTGTGGTCTTCTCTGTTTTGGTGGACTATTCCATGATTTACCACCCCCACCCACCATCTAGCTGTTCCTGCCCAAATCCTGGGAGCCGACCTTGAAACCTCTTTTCCCTCTCCTGCCACTCCTATGCGCACATCATATTCAGCAAGTCCTCCCAGTCCTACCTCAAAGCCCCATCCTGCACCTGGCTTCTCTTCCACCCCCTGCTGTCATCTCTTGACAGGACAACTACAAGAGCCTCCTGGCTGGTCTTTTCCCCCACTTACCTCAGCAAGTAAATGTGATACCTCCTCAGCCTACATGTTTTTTTATAAAACAATATTATTTTATTATTACTTTTTTGCATAAAATTCTCCAGTTAGCTTCTCTTTGCATTTGGAAAAAAATCTGGCCTTCTGACCCTAACCTGTGAGATTCCACATAATCTGGCATCTGCCTCCTCTCAGACCATGTCCTTGGCCACTCCTTTTCCATTAACTTCCAGGCATGTGAGCTGTCTTGCTGTTCTGCAGATATGCAGTGCTCAGTGTTCCTTTAGGGCTTCTGGAATGTTCTTCCCTCAGGTCTTACAGTGACATTTCTTTTTGTCATTCAGGTCTTAAATGCCACCTCCTTAGAAAGGCCATTTCAGTTGCCATCAAAAGGACCCCTCAGGGGCTAGAATATCTCCTATTTTTCATTTTTTACTTCACAGTGCTTCTTATTGTACTAGATACTGTCCTACTTTATACGTAGAAGGTCAGCTGCATGAAAAAGGAACCCTGTCTGACATGTCACTGGTATGTTCTCAGCATCAGGAAATGCCCAGCCCCTGCATGTGCTAAGTCAGTATTTGTGAGACAAATGGACGACCTATAAAAATAGAGTGATAGTAGTGCCTACCTGAGGGTGTTTCCGTGAGGATTAGATCATGCACGTACCACACTTGGCACAGTGGAGGGTGATATTGAGCACGTGATCTGTGCTTAATAAGTTGAACTATTATTACATATATAACAAAAGTTCACAATGCTAAATATACTCTGACAATATTCATGGTTATTAAGGGTAAATATTTATTCTCTGGCACTTTGGAGAGGAAAGACATAGAGACTCGAGTGAAAGTAACTTTACCCAGGTCACAGACATGACGAGCAGCATGCTGGGACACAAACCTGCTCTTCAAAGCACAATGATAAAAAAAACAACATGGACAGAGCATTACTGCCTAAATGCTCCCAAAATAAATAAGATGGATTTGTATTTTATAAGCATTATTCTAAGATGGCACGCTTTCTTACGGAATTTTGCCCGTGTTCACGTTAGGCAAGGGCTTCTGTGATTGTCTCTGCCCACAGCTTGGTCATTGTCTTCCCTCCTGCTTCCTGTAGTTTCTCTAGGATACAATTAATTCAAAATGTTCTGGCAAAAGGTTTTATATTAACCCCACTTCATTATTTAAAAAATTAATATCCAACATCTTATATAAACTGATATCCTCTTATTTTCCATTTAAAAAAATACACAAATTTGTCGCTGGATCATGGATATGGGTTTTGGATTTAAGCAGCAAGTTGGAGTGTTGCTAATGGTTTGTATTCTTAATGATGCATGTCTGAGCACCGTGTGCCACTCATCACGCGGTCTCTGCAGTACGTGATTCCGTAAGGGACAAAAAATAATGTGGATCTTGTGTTTTGCATACTTTAGAGAACAGAAAGCTTTTCATTTTCCATTGCTAGGAAACTTGTTAGCAGCAGAATAAATAAATGCTCACTCGCTGTCATCCAGCACAGAGCTGTGGGCTTTGAAATTTATTATGATTTTTGGTCTTTTTTTTTGTTATTGCCTTAGGGTACAGATACTTGGAGCCTGTTAAATCAGTTACCACCAAAAAAGCTGTATTGAGAAGACTTTTTAAAACATTGAGATTACATTTTAAGTTGTATGTCAAACTGAAATGTAAATGTTATGAGATGATGGTTCTCAGATAACTAAATCTGCTCTAAATTTTCAATTCTCGTATTTTCTCTTTTGAAATGTTTACTGTTAACATAATTTGGGCATGATATCAATAGTTAATTATATTTCAATAAAAGTCCTTGAATTTCATGAGGAATGTCATCTGTATTTATCCAGCACCATGTTTATTAAGATCTCATCTTAGGCCGGGCGCGGTGGCGCACGCCTGTAATTCCAGCACTTGGGAGGCGGAGGCAGGAGGATCGTGAGTTCAGAGCCAGCCTCAGCAACTTAGCAAGGCTCTAAGCAACTCAGTGAGACCCTGTCTCTAAATAAAATACAAAATAGGGCTGGGGATGTGGCTCAGTGGTGGAGTGCCCCTGGGTTCAATCCCTGGTACCAAAAAAAAAAAAAAAAATCTCAGGTAAAGACTTCTTTTACTGATAGAAATCACAGATACAGAACTGCTACATGCTTATATGCCTTTGGTTTTCTTTTCTTTTTTCCCCACAGGCAAGGGCACTTTTGCAAACTGCTTCATCTTTAGCACCCCATATGTATGAACCACATTTTAATTTCGCAACAGTATCTGATAAGGTATTCTCTTTATTAGTTTATTATCTGATATGCTTCTTGTCTTTGAGTTTAAAAAAAATGAAGATAAATAAGAAAATTATAACCTTATGTTCCTGAACAGAAGATTGAATTTTCAGTTTGGAAGAAATGAGGTTTTTAAGTTCTTTTTATATACACAAACATCTTCACTTAATAAGCTTTAATTTATCTTTGGATATTGACTAAATTAAACACCATTATAAATTGCAGAAGAAGTCTTTTATGCATTAAAACTTCATATTTAATCACTGAAGAAATGTTCATAAGTAATTCTTGGTTTGGGAGGGATTTATAGGCTTTTGCAGCAAGGAATTCCTCTATATTATTTGTAAATCATATTATCACCAAGTCTCTGACATGATTGCTGTAAAATTAGGGATATTGGTGAAATTAGGGATACTAATTATGGATAATACAGGGAAATGCAGCTGTGTTGCAAGTCAGTCAGTGAATATCAAAGCTGAAAGAAATCATGTGCCATTTTCAATAAGATGAAAACAAAAGGTGTCCCATAATTGTTACTTGGATACTTCCCTTTAACATGGAAGGTGAGTCTGTCTTGAGAATGAGGAAATGGCTAAAAGTGTTTGTGATGTAAATAAGAGTCTTTATTAACCAAAGCCATAAATTTTTTTTTTTTTTTTTTTTTTTTTTGCGGTGCTGGGGATTGAACCCAGGGCCTTATACTTGCAAGGCAAGCACTTTACCAACTGAGCCAAATCTCCAGCCCAAATGTGTTGTTTTTTTATAGTATGAATATGAAGTCATGCACACTCATTTCTATTTTGAAAATAGAAGAAGCTATTGCTCATGAGCTGTAATTTTTATGATTGATAAGTACCAGCCACTGTTCAAGGTGCTTTACATACCTTCTCAAATTCTCCCCCAGTCCCTCTGTGTAGTATCCTTACTTACTCATGTTCTCAAGCAACCGATGTTTTACTTACTAAGTCTCTGCTGTGTATCTGGCCCTGTCATTGAAATAGACGATGTAGCAATGAGTTAAACAGGCAAAAACCTCTATCTACTTCATGAAGCATATGTTCTAATACAAACCGAGGCTCATGGAGGTTAAGAGCCGCCCTCCCCCAGTCACATGAAGTGGCAGGTTCCAGATTCACACCCAGCTCCAGTGGTGCCCAGGTGTTTCACTGCACTGTGCTGCCACTTAGTTAAACCACAGAGAAGGATTGATGACTTACTTTCAGGAAGATCAGCGCATTTCAACAATTCATATCTCAAACAAGGTATTTTTTTAAGCAGAAGACTACATTTCCAGACAAGAAAATAGGATATTAAAAAGAAATGTGATAGCCGGGTGCGGTGGCGCACGCCTGTAATCCCAGCACTTGGGAGGGTGAGGCAGGAGGATCGCGGGTTCAAAGCCAGCCTCAGCAACTTAGCGAGGCACTAACCAATTCAGTGAGACCCTGTCTCTAAATGAAATACAAAATAGGACTGGGGATGTGGCTCAGTGGTGGCGTGCCCCTGGGTTCAATCCCCAGTTCCAAAAAAAAGAAAAGAAATGTCATGATTTTTAAAATGAAACAATTCTTTTTTTGCAGGAAGAGGGTTACCGGGGATTGAATTCAGGGGTACTCAACCACTGAGCCACATCCCCAGCCCTATTTTGTATTTTATTTAGAGACAGGGTCTCACTGAGTTGTTTAGCACCTTGCTTTTGCTGAGGCTGGCTTTGAACTTGTGATTCTCCTGCCTCAGCCTCCAGTGCCGCTGGGATTACAGCCGTGTGCCACCGTGCCAGACCAAAACAATCCATTTTAAAAAATATATATGTTACTCCAAAACCACCAGAGTTGAACTATCTAGATTTTTTGTGTGCATATACCCCAAAGCTGTCTTTTTAGAGGTGCGTACAAGAATCAGGATCAATTGAGACAAATTCAGGTAGCATATTTTTGTGTTTTTCTTTGGGCTGGACTTTAACACAATTCATTAAAAATGAACTTTTTTCTTTTTTGTTAACTTTAAAGATCACACATCTTACCAGTATTATTGTTAGCACTGTTTAAAACCTCTCAGCATACTATTATGTCTTAAAATATAATAATTTTTGCTTCAATTTCCTGTTTAAAAGATAATACTGTAATCAAAATGTATATTTGCCGTGCATTATAGTTTTCCTTGCCTGTATAAAACTGGTTGTTTGGGCTTACAATGTCATTTTTATGTTTATAGTACTATCAATATCAGGGAAAGAAACAAAGGTTTCTGAATTCATAACTAGATAGCTGTAATGGAGCATAAATTATTTATATAATTGGTTATTTTATCTTTCTCAAATTTCTCAAAATGGAATTATAATCCAGGTGAGAGAGTTCTAAAAGATAAGTGGCACATTTGAGTAATTTACCTCTAGGGACCATTTGAATTCCTATAGCATGCAGATAGTAGGTCTTTTTTTTTTTCACTTTCTTATTCATTTTTTCTGGTCTCATTCTGCTCTTTTCTGGCATTTCTTACAGATTGGAGATCTACAGAGAAGTTATGTTGCTGCTCAGAAGTCTGAAGAAGCATTTCCTGATCATGTGGATACACAACATTTAATTAAACAATTAAGGCAGCATTTTGCTATGCTCTGATTGTTCATAGCCCAAATATATTTTTATGAAGAGACATTACACAGGGGAAAAATATGGTAAATACGTACGTGTCTCTGTAGCATAGTGTATATTATACAGACCTGGAGAAGGTATCATACCAGAGTTTATACCAGAATGTATGAGGAACACTATGATAATAATTTTGTAACATAGTATTATAAAATGCCAGAGTTAAGCATTTTTAGGTATACTGCATTATATGGTAAATGTTTATATATTTTCCAAACATTTTGATGGATTTCCTCAAATTTTCATAAATATGCATTTTTAAAGTCCTTAAGCATTAGCTATTGTATGGCTTAAGTGGTCTGAAATCTGCTTTAAAACTATACTTTTATGGTTAATAGGATGTGTATTTATCCTAAGAAAAGACTTTATTTGAAGCTTCATATTGTATTTCAAACTATTTTTTTATCAGATATTTTGTGATATATATGCATATATATGTACATGTATATTATGCTTTAAAATAAATCAGCATGTAAAACACTAAAATTTGTCATTTTTCATGAGTTTTATTTTATTCATCTCAGATGAAACATGTTTTTCAAAAGTTCAGATGATCTTATATATCAAATCAGTAAAGTCTTATTTTTATAATGTGCTACTAATTTTGTTTTCCTAAAAGTCTATTTGCAAAATATCATATTAAGATAAGACTATGAGAATTAGAAATGAGTCACAGACCAGGAGTCCCACCTATATTCAATCCCCAAAAAACTATATCCCACTACCACAGTATTATAAAGTATCTGGGAAAGTGCTGGAACTTTTTGTAGCCTTATTTAGTGGAACTCTTATTAAAGTGTTCACATGAGGAAATCTGTTAAATCACTCATATTATGTTCAGATTTGTGTAAATAGTACTACTTAACTGACAGAAGCAATAACAAATAGATTGATTTCAAGGACTTATGGGCTGATAAGGAACTGCAGAGAATGTGAGCGAATTCCTTCGTGATGCAGACAAAGAAAGGGAGGTCTTCAATCACACAGCTGGTTGGTGGTGCAGTTACGACCAGAACTCAATATCTTGTTTCTCTGCTTTGGACTTGAAACTTTCTTGCATGTCCATTATATGTTAGTGCTTGTTTAGCTCTCAAAAATTTCCTCAAGCACTATCAAGTCTCTTGATACTGTATTCATTATTTAGATTCAAATTACATGCAAGTCAATTCTTAGTTAATTTAAAATAAGGGCTAAATAACAATGGCTAACATTTATTGAGGATGTTGAATACCCTGGACACGATTCTGAGCACTTTATGTGAATTGATTAATTTCATTCCCACTGCAGTCCTGTGCAGTGCTGTTATTATTCTCATTTTACTAATAGAAAACTGAAGCACAAAGAAAAAAGTTAAGTGTCAGAGCTGATATTCAAATGTAGGCAGCATGGTACCTTTAGTATGAGCTCTTAAGCACTGTGTTGAATTGCATTTCAGTGTTTCTCCTGTAAATAGAGCTACTATTATTTTAAATGAGCATTGTGTGCACTAGCAAAATTGAATAATAAGGGAATAGTTACACAACAAAAATAAGTGATTCAGGATTCGTAAAATGATATGGAGAGATTTTTGTCTTGAATTTATATCAATTCAGTGTGATCACTGATGCAGCAAATGAGTCAGGATGGCTTAAGGGCAGAATGATGGCAGAATGACATAATTTTACTGCATCAGAAGCTGTGGATGCTATAGAACAAAATTACTTTTTGCATAATTCCTGGCTTCTGTGTCAATATTTCTGTAGAATTAGCAATTGCTTTCCATCATGGCTAATGATTTAGGTGTTCAATTTATAGATACCAGTTGTTCAACCAGAATTTACATCATTGAGCTTACTACCTGTTTTGTCTTAGTTTTGCATTGCTGTGACCAAAAGACCTAAAGAGAACAACTCAGTTCAAGCCATGGACTCCATAACTGTGGGTCTGAAGTGAGGCAGACCTTGTGTCATTGTGTCAGAGGGTGTGGTGGAGGAAAGCAGTTGAATGCATGGCAATTGGGAAGCAGAGAGCTCTGTTCACCAGGGACAAAATTTGTACCCTAAAGGCACAACCCTAGTGACCTACCTCCTCCAGCCACACCCTGTCTACAGTTGTACCAAGTTTTATTACATATTACATTAATCCACTATTCAGGTGTAGTACTCACAATCTAATAATTTCACCTCAACCTTCTTGCATTGTCTCACACATGAGCTTTTGGAGACACCTCACATCTAAACCATAACATTCTGGCCCTGACCCCAAAATCTCATGCCTCTCTCACAATGTGAAATATATTTAATCCATTTCCAAGAGTCCCCTAATTTTGTCAGTTTTAGCATTGCCCAAAAGTCCAAGTCCAAAATTTCATCTGAGACTCAAGGCACAGACTTAACTATGAGAGTAAAGATCAAAAGCAAGTTACATATATCCAATGTACAATAACACAAAGTAAATATTTTCATTCCAAAAGGGAGAGGTATAGAAAGAAGGGATGGAAACAAAGAAAGATCATAATTCAGCTGGGCAAGCAAGTCCTATGGCTCAACAGCCAGCTCTGGGGTACATGGCATTTTGAAGTTCTCTCTAAAGGATTTGTGTCTTGCTAGTTGCAGCCTGCATGGCCTCTCTCTTGGTCTGTCTCTGATTCCTGCAGCTTGCTTCTGCAGACAGTCTATATTACTGGCATCTCTTAACTCTTGGGGACTCTGTTCCAGCTTTGCCTTCACCTTTAGAGATTCACACATCTCCCTCTCAGGGGCATTTTGCAGGGACACTGACCCAGCTACACTTTTTCTAGCCTCACAGGTCTTCCTCTGAAATCTTAGTGGAAGCCTCCATGACCCCCTGACTTTAGCATCCTGCATTTCCTGATGAACCAGCACCATGTGGTTGACACCTAGATCTGCTGCCATCTTGAGCAGTAGTCAAGCTTCCTAGTACCATGGCTGCAGTAACCCGGGTGCCTGGGTGCCTGAGTACAGTGAAATAACATCCTAGGCACCCCTGTACAAGCAGGATGCCCCTGTTGTCTCGTCTCAAAGGAATTTTTGCTTTTATACCCCTGAACTTGCTTGGGTATTAGCTTGCTAATTCCTGAGATGCCCTCAAGCCATCTTTCCTATTGTTTCTGGGTTAAGTACTTAGCATTTCTTTAGTAGCTGTACTCTCTAATAACTACACTTTTCTTAGCCCCAGTTTTATTTGTACTTTTCTGACCAAACTACAATATTTTCAAATCTTTCTGCTCTGCTTTTTGCTTCTGATTATCACAGTGATCTTGACTAAAAGCCAACAATATCCATGCCATCCCCTGAATGCTGTGCTGTGGATGTACAAGGAATAAGTCCTATGTTTTTGTTTTGGTTGTTTTCTTTTCTTTTGTCTTTATTTATTATTGATTTATTAATTTATGCAAGATATTGAGCCCAGGGGCTCACACATATTAAGCACATGCTCAACAATTGAACTACCCTCCAGCCCTCTGTTTTTCAGAATGTGAGTCCTGTTCTTCAACAAGAGATAGGCCAAAATCCTCAAGATGAGTTAATTAATGATGATGCCATCCCCATGACCTACAAAATGGACTGTGATCTGTAGTTTCAGAACTCATCACCTGCAGCACTCCCTCCTTTCACGCCATGCTGCAGGCCCTTGCTCAGCCTCAAGTAACCCAAGCAAGCTTCTCCCCAGGGCCTTTGCAGGGAACATTCTCCCTGACTGAAGTGCTGTTATTACACATATGGCTCCCATATTCTTTTCTCCAGGTCTCTGTTTAAATGTTTTCAGAATGGACTTCACTGACCACCTCTGCTCCATCCAAAATGGCACCTTTCTTCATGTCATTAACTATTCCCTCACCTGCTTTCCTCTTTATTCTTTATAAAGTTCACTTACCTCAGCTATTTCATTGTAGTAAAACAAAACTGACCAAGACAAAGAAGTATATAAACCTCAAAGAAATTATTAAAATAACAAAAAAGTTATAGCTAATAAGATAACAAGGGAGACCAAATAAAATCATTAAATATTTGATCAAAGCTTGGTAGAAAAGAGGGAAGATCAAAGAAGAGAACATAAATTGAAAACAGAATGGTGAATTTAAACTGAACTATAACAATAATACATTAAATGTAAATAATGTAAATTAATTGCAATCATCCCCAATGGGGAATGAAGTTGAAGTTGGCCAATTATACTGTTTTTTTTTGTGTGTGTGTGTGTGTATGGATATGCAATGATAAACTGCACTGTTATGTATAATAATAATGCACCAAAAAAATAATTAACTATGCTGATCCCACACATTAAAAAAGGTAGAGATTGTTAGATTGCATAAAAAAGTCAGACTGAAATACATGCAACATACTAGAAAAAAATGCACATTAAATATAAAGACATGAATATGTCTAAAGTATAGGAAAAGATAAATTAAATGAAAGTAAATCTGGGATGGTGCATTAATATCAGGCCAAACAGATTTCAGAGCAAAGAATGTTACCAGGGTTCAACGTGATGATTAAAGGGTTCAGTTTATCCAAAGGACACAAGAAGTCTAAATGTTTGTGCACCTAATAACAGAGCTTCAAAATACTTGCAGCAACAAAACAAAACAAAACACAAAAAGAGAAATAGATAAATCCACCAATATGGCAGGAAATTTAAACTGGCCTCTTTCAGTAATTGCTAGAGTAGGTAGAAAACCAGTAAGAGCATGAAAGGCTTAAATAACACTAGCAACCAAGCAGATTTGACTGACATACAAATATATTTAGAACATTTTATAGAGAGCTGTAAAGAACATCCATCTAACAAGAACAATTTTCAAGTGCATTTGGAGGAGCATTTACCAAATTATACCACATTTTGGGTGATAAGGCCAGCCTCAACGAATTTAAAGACATTTAAGTTATACAAAATATGCTCTATGACTACAATGGAATCAAGTTAGAAATCATCAGTAGAAAAATATCTTTAAAATATCTTGGAAATCAAATAACACTTCTAAAAAATACGTGGGTCAATAAATAAAGAGGTAAATTAGAAACTATTTTGCAAAGAATAAAAATGAAAACATGGTATATTAATATTTGTGGTAATCCACTAGAGCAATACCTAGAGGGAAATGCATAGCTTAAGTTCTGTATCAGAAAACTAGAGAGTCTGAAATTAATGACCTCAGCTTCTACCTTAAGAAAAACAGAAAAAGAAGACCAAATTAAACTTAAAATAAGCATAATAAAGGAAATAAAAAAGCATAATAAAGGAACTAAAAAAGATTAGGGTGCAAATTAATAAAATAGAAAACTGAAGAGCAATGGAGAATATCAATGAAACAAGAAACTGGTTCTTTGAAGAGACCAATAAAATGGATAATCCTCAGTCAAAATGATAAGAAAAAGGAGAACACACAAATTGCCAAAATCTAGAATGAGAGGTAACATCCATCTAGAGTTTACAAATATCAAAAGGCTAGAAAAGGAATATCATGAATAATTCTATGTCAATAAATTAGACAAAATGGAAAAAACAATTCTTGAAAGACTTAAATTCTTTTAAGAAGAAATAGTTAAACCAATAGTCTGTTATCTATTAAATAAATTTGAATTTGTACTCAAAATCCTTCCCAGGATGGTTTCACTGGTTGGTTCTACCAAATATTCAAGAAACATATCAATACTACACAAGCACTTCCATAAAACTGAAAAAGAGCAAAAACTTTTCGACTCACTCTATGAAGATAGCATCATGCTGATAACAAAACCAAAGATGTACAAACAGTATGGTAGACCAATGTATCTTATGAACAGTTAAAAAAAAATTTTAACATAAGTTCAGTATCAAATTTTAAAATATATAAAATCACTGATACATTGTGAACAAGTAGGGTTTATTCTAGGACTGCAAGTTTATTTTAATACTTAAAAGTCTTTCAATGTAATCTACCATATTAATCAATAAAATAGAAAAAAAAAACAGTCATCTCAATTGGCCATAAAAAAGCATTTGACAGAACTGGTGTTGTGGCTCAGTGGCACAGCACTTGCCTAGAATGGGTGAGGCACTGGGTTTGATTCTCAGTACCAGATATAAATAAATACAATAAAGGTCCATTGATAAAAGCATTTGACAAAATCCCATATCCATCTTGACACTCCACAAACTAGGAATAAGAGAGAAATTTCTCAGTTTGATTAAGGCACTTAGGAAAGACCTGTGGTTAACATCCTCCCAAAAGGTGAAAGATCGATACAGTGCTTGCTTTCCCCTGTGATCAAGACCAAGGTTGTGTTGCTGCCTCTTCCCATTTCTATTCACATTATACTGGGTGTGCTACCAGTGAAAGAAGGCAGGAAGTAAATAAACACAAGGTGTTCATTTTGGAAGGGGAAAAATAAAATGACCTTTTTTTCACAGAAGACATGATGATCTGTGTAGGAAAATCCTGTAGAATCTACAAAAAGTTAAGATTAAAAAGTGAGTTTAACAAGGTTGCAGGATAGAATTATCAACATATCAATCAACCATATTTCCACATATTCACAATGGACAGTGGATACTGAAATTACATAAATAATTCTATTAACAATGACATCAAGAATATGATATAGACCTATTTAGGGATAAATTTGACAAAATATATGCAAGACAGCTACAAGTTATTGCTGAGAAAAATTAAAGATCTAAATAAATGGAGAGATGAACCAAGTTCATGGGTTGGAAGACTCAATGCTGTTAAGATGTTATTTCCCAGATTAATCCATAGATTCATTAAAGTTCAATTAAAGCAAGAGACATTTTTGTATATAGAAAATTGACACAGACTGTTTCTAAAATTAACATAGAAATGCAAAAAAATCAAAATGGTGTTGAAAAAGAACATAATTGAAATTAATATCTGATTGCAAGGTGGATTTCAGTGCTACCATAAAATTAGTACCATGTGGTGTTGGTGACAATATAGATAAATAGGTCAATGGAACAGAATAAAGAGTTAGAAATAGAGCCAAATAAATGTGGGAAACTGATTTTTGACAAAGATACCAAGACCGTTCAGTGGAGAAAGGACAATCTTTTCAATGTGCTGAAATATTAGCTATCACATGCAAAAAAAGAAAAGAAAAGAACTTTGGTTGATATCTTGCTTCATATAAAAAAGCTAACTCAAAATGGATGATAAACAAATGTATAACCTGTAAGTAGAAAACTTTTAGAAGAAAGCATAAGAGAAAATATTGTTAAGTTTGGATGATGTTATCGTTTAGATGTGAGGTAGCCCCCAAAAACTCCTGGGTGAGACAATGCAAGAAAGTTTAGAGGTGAGATGATGGGGTTATGAGAGCCTTGATGTAATCAGTGCATTGATTCACTGATGAGGATTAACTGGGTGGTAACTAGGTAGATAGGGTGGCTAGAGGAAGTGGGTCATTGGAGGGTATGCCTTTGGGGTATATATTTTGTCCTTGTTGCGTGGAGCTCTCTCTGCTTCTTGGTAGCCATGTCCTGAGTTGCTTTCCTCCACCACACTTCATTCATGATATTCTGCTTCATCTTAAGCCCTGAGGAATGGAGTCAGCCATCTATGGATTAAGACCTCTGAAACCGTGAGCTCCAAAATAAACAAATCCTCTTCTAAGTGTTCTTGTCAGGTCTTTTGGTTGCAGCAGTGAAAAAGCTGACTAAAACAGGTTGCATAATGGTTTCAACACCAAAGTACAATCCAAAAGAGGAAAAAAAATCATAAATTTGATTTCATGAAAATTAAAAATGTCTGTATTTCCAAAGACATTGTTAAGAGAATGAAAAGACAAGCCACTATCAGGGAGAAAATATTTGTAAATACAACATTATATCTGATAAATGATTTGCATGGACAATATGTAAGCAGCTTTAAACTCAATTTAAAAACCAGTGCCAATAAAAATGGTCCAAATAAATGGACACTTCAGCAAAGAGGCTATATGGATGGCAAATGAGCACACAAAAAGATGCTCAATATCATTAGTCATCAAGAGAGTGCAAATTAAAACCAAACTAGAAGGGATGAAATAAAAAAATGGACCATTCCAGGTGCTGGGTAGCATGTGGATCAATTGGAGAGCATGCATTCAAGAAAAGACTTGGACTTGAATGTTCATAGCAACTTTACTTGTAATAGCCCAAATCCAAATGTCCTTTAACAGGTGAGTGGAAAATAAATGATGGTAAATCCACACACTGGAATACTGGTTAGCAATAAAAATGGAAATAATCAATAATTAATAAATTAATAATTATTGATTAATAATAAATGATTTATTCATTAATTAGTAATTAATGAAATAATTATTGATAACACACAGGATGAATCAATGGAATGTTGAAAAATAATGCTGAGTAAAAGAAGTTAAACAAAAAGCAGTACCCGTTCCCTCACCCTATTTATGTAACATTCTGGAAATCAACTGATCCACATTGACAAGAAGGATTAGTGGTCTGTAGGAAATACCAGCAGGGAAAGATCAGAAAGGGGTAGGAGGAAACTTTTGAGGGTTATGAATATGTGTATCATCTTAATTGTGATGATGGTTTCACCACTATATACATGTCAATCTTATCACATTTTATAGTTAAAATATACGCAGAGTACTGCATGTTAATTATACCTTAATAACATTGGTTCTTTAAAAAAAAAAAACAAACTCACAAAACTCTACACTGTTACCAAAAGTCAGTGTCTTGTCCACAGCCCAGTTTGGCCAAGGCATTGGGGTAGGTTGTGGAAAGGCCAAATAAAGGAGACGACTCGGGAGATATATGGTCTATTGGAAAAAACTTACAAGAGATCAGAAACCGCTCCAAGAGGAGTTCTGCGGTGACAGGCAAACAGGTAGCACCTCTGTCCCTCATGGAACTTTGCCAAGCAGCGTCTCCTCTCCCTCACAGTGTCCTGTCCAGTGACACAAGTGACGCATCTCCTTTCCACAGTGCCCTCTGTTCTGACCCCATCCCCACTCAGAGAGGTGTTTATCTGTTCAGCTGCAGAAGCAGTAACACCATCTACATTAGCTTGCTTAGTTCGCTTGGATGCCCAGCGTCCCAAGGAGCCATTGTCCTGTCACATGTGCAGAAAGTAGCTTTCTACAGCTGACGCTAACTGCGCTAGTTCCCAGTGTGCATGGAAGAGAGCCAGTGCCCTCCAGGGTAATGTGTATCTGGACTTTCCAGCCAGGCTAGCTCTCCCTGTTCCCTTAACTTGGCGAGTTTTTTGGGAGCAGAAAGGGGCATTCAGGGACATGATGTTGTATACTCTCCCTTTTCTTTAAGGACAATACAATCAATTTTACTATATGTAGTTATTCCTCAATACACCTGCTTATTAAAAAATTCAAAAATTCTAGTTAACTGAAGTGCTGTGCTATTTTTACAGATATTTTAGATGCTATAAAAATTTAAGAGCTCTATAATTTTTTTTTTACATGAACAAGCACTGAGACTATATGAGGAAAATTTTGGGATGGTGACAGAAAAGGAGAGAGAGGCTGAGACAGAGTTCACTAATGGGTGAACATATTCAGGAGCCATTCGAAGGTGAATTTCACGGAGCAATAGCAGTAGGAGGAGGCTGGCTATGAGAACCAGAGGTGGGGGGCAGGGAAGGACTGGCATACAACGTCTGGAACCCAAGCTAAGAAGTTTGTTTACCTAAAATTTGAGGGGAAGCAGGTTTTTTTAAAATTTTTTTTAAGAATTGATCTGGAGATGATATTTAAAATGAAGTTGAGAATAAAGTCGGATGTGGATTCTCAATCAAGCTTTCTAGGAAGAATGTGACAATGAATATATTTACAGTATAGATGATAAACACAATTCCTAAACCACAGAGCATATGTAACCAATCCGATAATTCATGCCACCCTTCTGCTTGGTTGCACCCTTTTCTCTTTCCCATCTGTGCTGAAAAGCATGAAAATTTGCCTAGATAGTCACAGCTCATGCAAAGTACAGACTCTCACAGATGGCGCCTCACTAATTACAGTTTGCAACAAATAGTTTTCTCAATAAAATTGTTTTCTTTCTTTCTTTTCTTTTCTTTTTTTAACAAATGAAGGACTAGTAGTTATGTGATGTTTTTATATTTCATCAAACAGAAATTGTCAAGGAAGAAAAAAATAATATTTACCCCAGGTTACAGTTTTCTCCATTGTAATATTTGTTTTTATAAAAAATATGTTCAGTTGTAGATGGACACAATACCTTTATTTTATTCATTTTTATGTGGTGCCCAGGATGGAACCCAGTGCCTCACACATGCTAGGCAAACGCTCTAACACTGAGCTACAAGCCCAGCCCACTGTAATACTTGTACATGACATTCAAATTAGTGTCTGGGGCTGTGGTCATTCTGGTAGAAGTAGAGAACCACTTTACTAAATGGTTTCTAATGCCTAAAGAGAATCTGTCAACAAACTCCAATGGAGACTATCCTGCACGGTGTTAATGGGAGATGTCCCAGATTCTCTAAGAGGGAAGGATCCAGGTCACACTTTGGGACCTTCATAAAATACTTGTAACAAAAGTAGAGAAGGAGAACATCATGATAGCAGGTAATTATTATGTATCAAGTGCCTCTTGTGTACAATCTTCACGGCTCTACAAGTTATTTATTTTTCTTTCCATTCTGATGGCGGTTTCCATTCTCAGAAAGGCTATGTAACTTGTTCATGGTTGCAAAGATAATAAATGGTATAGTTGCATTCTGCATTCTTACAGTGGGCTTATTTTGTTTTTTTCAGTACTTGATGGATTTCAACCAGAAAACAATTTCTCAAGGACTTTGATCAAAAGAAATATGTGTTGTCAGTACCGTACTATGTTCTTGATTCTGATTTCTCAAAGTGAGAAATCAGGCTTCTTAAGTTTTATATCCCCAAAGCTCATTAATTTTCAGTCCTTCTGGGCATACAGTGACATCTACTAGCAGGAGCAGGTTGAGGAAACAGAACTGGGGAAGTCTAAGGCATCCCACTCACCATTCAAGAGACCCACCATAAGAATGAAATCTGAAGTTAGAGTCAACTGTTTTTATCTACTTAAAATGGTCACGTGAATCTTGCAATCAACCCCAAGCAAATCTGTATTTATTTTAATATAAAAACAACAATTGCCCACAAGTTCAAATGTGGCAGCCACTCTAGGACAAGGATCAGTATTTTAACTGTTGGTTTTCCCAGCAGTCCTGCACGCTATGCTTCTCAGTTCTGTGTAGAAGAATGGAGTAGGTGAGGTTGGTCAAGTTTTGCACCTTCCTCTTGCACCTACCCTTTCGCTTCCAGGGCTTTCTTTCCTCCCGTAAAGGTGCAGGATCTCAGCTTGACCTGACTGAAGCCAGCCTGAGTCATAATGGCCATGACTGCCCCTGAATAAACCTGGCCTGGTTTTCCCACACAGTTTCCCAGCTTACTATAAATAGACAAAGCCTTACCACCTGGAAACTGGTACCAACTGCATCAGGAATGTGCCTGACTCACTGATACTAACTTGAGATCAACCAGGTACTTTCTGGCTCAGAGGAAGTCATTTTTGTCCTGGTCATTACATAAGCCAAACCACGGCTGTTTCTCACACACTGGGACCAGGTTGTTTTAGAACAACAGGTTCCAGGATCCTCCCCTTCCCTGCCCAGAAGAATCTCCTATGCCAAATCTTTGTTTCTCCTCATCAGGATTTTCCCATTCTGTGTCTCTGTCCTGGGTGTCCATGCCAAATCACCGCTTGATCATGATGGTTTACTGTTCCTCCCCCTAAGTGAGAGATCTACATTTTCACATGTGATTTTATGCATTATGGCAGACGCATGGGAGAGGTATTTGGGGCTAGATATTTTGCCTCATGTTATCCCTCAACTCAGGTCATGAAAGCAACTGCTTCCCAGAGACACCGCTCTTGCAAACCCCACAAAAATGAGAGCAGCTGGTGAAGTTACCACAGCAGAAAAACAAAGTTTTAGATACCTCTTCAAATAGCTTTTACAGACTTTCACTATCCGAGGTTGCTTGGAGTTCTGCTTGGAATTTTCAAATCTGATGGGGGATGTTATGGTTTGGATGTGAGGTGTCCCCCCAAAACTCATGTGTGAGACAACTCAAGAAAGTTCAGAGGAGAAATGAGTGGGGTATGAGAGCCTTCACCCAATCAGTGAATTAACCCCCTGATGGGATTAACTGGTAACTGAAGGTGGGTAGGGTGTGGCTAGAGGAGGTGGGCTTTGGGGTGTGCCTCTGGGGTATTTTGTATCTGGCAAGTAGAGTCTCTCTCTGCTACCTGAACATCATATGAGTTGCTTCTCTCCATCACACTCTTCCACCATGACATTCTGCCTCTCCTTGAGTCCTGAGGAATGGAGCCAGCTGAGACCTCTGAAACCGTGAGCCCCCAAATACACTTTCCCTCCTCTAAAATGGCTCAGGTTGGGTCTTCTAGCTGCAGCAGTGAAAAAGCTGACTAAAACAGGGGAATCCAAAAACAATGAAAGCATGAGTCAAAAAAAGATTGACCTAAACCCATATTAGTCTCCAGGTTCCTAGGATACCAGAAAATTGTGGTTATACTTGGTTTACCCTTTGAGTAAGCCATTGCTCATTGAGTTTAAATCTGTTCCTGGTACGTCCTGTTGAAGCTCTCGGGATCTAGTCTCCCAGGAGTAAAAGTGTTAATTACATTTTCAAAGCTGTAAACTCAACACAATGTTTTTGGAAGGCAGTGGGAGGATGAATAAGTGTTTGGAGACACTTTCTGCACCGGCTTTGATCACACATCCTCTGCTGCCCACATGGTCCTACGTAAATTACACCTTCAGGGCTATGTGGGGTACTTTCTTTGTGTACCATGTGTACATGCATGTACCCACGTGTCGGTGTACGGTGTACGTATGTTGAGGGGAATTGTATTCCTTCTCATTTTTAAATTGGGAATTAATTTGCAGATCCTCTAAATTGCTCTATAGATACCGCTTGAGAAATCAGCCTTTTATTTGCCTTCAATACAGAGATGAACTTTGCAGTCATAGGGTTTCACATTAGCTGCACCAGTTTTCCACTTGGAATAGACATACTTTTGGAGGGATTCGCTCTCTATCCACTGACACTGTTTCTACATGTCCCTGCCCCTCCTTTCAGCCACAGATAATGGGACCAGGAGTAGCAAATTCTTTGGCTGCCAGCGCTAGTTTGATTTTGTCAAATGGTGGCTGCACAGCTGAAAGGTAGAGGGCCCTGGAGAAGAGTTGGAGAATACTCGGTTTAGTTTCTCTACTGATTTGCAAGTTGTGGCTTGGAGCTTAACTGACCCCCAAAGGCTCATGCATTGGTGCTGGGAGGTGGTGGAAACTCTAGGAGTTGAAGGAAGTAGGTCACTGGGGGTGCTCCCTTGAAGAGTAATCTGGGACCCAGCCCCTTCCTCTGCTTCCTGTCTGCCATGAGGCAAGCAGTTTTCATCCACTCTAGGGTCCCTGCCATGACATTCTGCCTCAACACAGGCCCATAAAAAACAGAACCAAGTGATGTGGATAAAAACTTCTGAAACCATGAGCCAAAATATATCTTTCCTCCTTTGAGTTGATTGTATCAGGTATTTTGTCACAGCCGTGGAAAGCTTATGAACACAGAAGCCTTACAATCCCTTTTGGTGTCTTTTCACTGGCTTTCTCAATATTTAGAAAGCATACTTAATTTAAGCCTCTATTTAACTTAATATTTCCACCTGTTTTCTAAATTATTCAAAATTCTCCAGTGTCACATGTTAATACTTTCCATGCCCAGTACTTTCATTTCACTTTGTTTTTGACTTTCAGAACAGTAATTAGTTACTATTGTTGCTAACACTTGTTTAGATTTACCTATATGATTACCAATTTCCTTTTTCATCTTCCTTCTTGAGATTAATGACATCTGGTTATGAATTCTCAGGGAGATTTACCTTTCACTTGGTATTTGATCCATGGACAAATAAAAATGCATATTCTCTGTATGAGGAATATCAGGATATGAGGAATGCTTTTCTTTCTCTAACAGAAAAGTCACTTAATTTTGTTTGCTGTTCAATACATCTGTATAGTTACTGCCTTTTGCCTAGTAAATTTGTTGGGTTCTGAAGGCATCCTAACTGATACACTATCTCACTCAGTTTTGATCTGAGTATTAAATAAAATTCCATATGTGTACATGTAAAACATTTAGCTCAGTGCTTTCCCTTTTGGGCAGCTTAGGCTTCTCTTCCGTTCTATTTTCCTTCCCCTTCAATGACTTTCCATTCTATAGTGTCATGGTACAGAATCCAGGACAATAGTTTCTTTCCTTAGTACATTTTTATTTGGGGGCTTTCACAGTGCTTGAAGCTAGAAGCCTGAAGCCCAGGTATCAGCAGGGCTCTGCCCCTACCTCCTGAGTGGGGGATGGCTCTGGGGAAGAACCTTCCTCCCTCTCCCTAGATGGCAGACAATCCTGGACATTCTTCACTCCCCCCAACCTTTGCCACCACATGGCCTTCTCTTCTAAATGTCTGTCTGCTTCCTGTCCTTTTCTCGTGAGAATGCCAATCATGGGTGTCAAGGCCTGCTGTGGTTTGGATATGGTTTGAGTGTGTTCCCTAAAAGTTCATGTGCTAAATGGAGGATTGGTGCACAATATGGAAGTGTTGAGGTGGTAGAGTCTGTAAGAGTAAGGCTGAATGCAAAGTCATTACATCATTGGGGCCATCACCCTCAACAGGGGTTCGTGCTGGTCTCCTGGAATGAATTTTCTGTCTTTCTCATTGTTATAAAAAGAGCAAGGCTGGCCCCTGAAACCCACTGGTTTCCTTTTTTATCCCGTGACTTTTCCCTCTTGCACACACTCCCATGATGCCACCTGCCATGTTATGCTGTAGCTACATGTCTCTCACCAGAGGTTCAACAGATGGGACCACCCAATCCTGGACTTGCAGCCTCCCAAACTGTGAGCTGAATGAAACTTTTTTTTAAATTGAGTATCCAGTTTTAGGTATTTAATTATAGGAACAGAAAACGAACTAATATGGGGTCCATTCTACTCTAGTATCACCTCATCTTTACTAATTATATGTACAAAGTTCCTACATCCAAATAAGTCATACACTTATGCGGTTTCAGGTGGATGTGAATATTTGGAGGACACTCTTCATCCCACTACAGGGGATGATGTATGCAGGGGTGTGGTGGTCTAATTGTCTGAATGAAGTCAGTCACTCTTATCATCTTTACTGGTATCAGCAATCCCTTGAAGAGGATGTTAAAGCAATGGCAGCATCAGGTCTTTGCAGATGGTGTAAGGTAGAATGCAGTTCTAGGCATAGTGGGCCTTCATAGGAAGTGTCTTTCAATAAAGGAAACCAAAGATCATTTCTGAAAATTGGGAAGGCACTGGCTTCACACCATGAAAGACCCAGAAGAAATGAATTTCCTTGCCTTTTCTTAAAAAAAAAGGAAGAATACACCACTGGCCAGGAGCCATGTTTATGTTAGTCCATGGAGGAGTAACAAAAACCCGCTGGAAGGAAAAAGGGCCATCACCTGTCAAGCAGAATACTGTAGAACTGGGGCCTGAGTTTGTGTCTGTGCTGACTGCATATGCTCAAAGTTCTGGGGACAGGAATGCCTAACAAGTAAAGAGATATTGGCCGGTAGTGGGAAGGCATTGTCTTGGGGAGAATGCCTAGGTTATTTCTCATTCAGTAAACACGGAAGACCCACTATGTGCCAGGCACTGGATTAGCTAGTTCTCCTGCAGTGTAGCTCAAATACCAAATATAGACACCAGATCTTTGGTTGTTTGCTCAAAAAGACGTGCGTGAGCTCGTGTGAAGATGACAGCATGGCTTCAAGCAGTGAGCTAGCTAAAGCATGAGTTACTGATGTGAAATAATTAGGCATTATACCTCGAGTTAAAGAGGCCACGTCAAATTTTGTATGAGGCTCAGAGAATCAGACAAAATCAACATGAAAGATGTTACTTAAATCTGCTCATCTAAGGCGATTTCCTTAGCCAGGGTCACATCAGGTGTTGTGGAAAAAGTAGGGGAAAAGAAACAGTAAGCTTGGTTAGACAATCAAGAAAAGGCATTGCTTTGGGAATGTATGTAAGAAACTATTGATAAAAGGACAAAAGTTGAAACATCTTCCACTTAAACAACATAGACTCGAATAGCGGTGCTTCTCAACTAGTCTCTGGCAGCATGGAAGGTTCCTTTATCTCAAAAGTATATTTTTTGATCAAAGTTCAGGGGAGCTCACAGAGGCAGAGGGTTTCTTTTTTTCCCTAAGCAGTTGGTAGAATCCATTCATTTGGCCATATTTTGGGGGGCTACAGGCTCTGAGCACCAGCTGACTAGTCATCATGGTTTGGAGGCAGAAAAGCTTGCAGGGCATTTTATCCTTTAAGTTTCAGATGAGGAAATTGTCCTGAGTGTCAAAGGCCTGGCTTAAGACCACCGCTGGAACCAGGTTTCTGGGCCACATCAGACGCCCTTCAGCATAGCCATCCTGCCTACGTGCTGGGTACATTCTGGGATGGAACAACCTGGACCACTTGTACTTCTGATAAGACCTTTACCTTCTGATTTGGGATTGTGCTGGATCATGAGCGTGAATCAGGACAAGGAAGGAAGCAAGAATCTGCTGTAAAACAGGCAGGGCATTTCAAGGAATTTGAAAGCAGTGACAGAGTCTTCATTATACTAACCTCTTTTTAGGTGGTGTTGACAAACAAAATGAGGATTCTGTTCACTTCTGAAAACACAGTAAGGTTAAACCTCAAGTAACAGAATTCTTAGGCCATAAAAATGGTATGGGATTGGATTTTTCTAGTTAAGTAAGGATAAGTCAGAAAATTGTTGTCTGTGGTCTTCAAAGCTGACATTTCTAATATGTATTTATTAGTTCATTTTTTTTTCATTACTGAGTAGTGCATCTCTTAGGGCCTTGGGGTGGTCGTACCAACAGGAATAATCAGACAGAACACTCAATATAGAAAGGTTGTGCTTAATATACAGTACAATAATCACATGCCTTTAAAAATGTCTTTCTGTTAAAGTTTTGGTATCAGCTTGTTTTGCTATTATTTCAAAAAACTCTCTTCCTCTAACCCGCCTCCTAAGACATAAAAAATAAAAATAAAAGACAAGATGGAGTTTAAGGTATGAGAAGCCAAATCCAAATACTAAAACAAAACAAAATAAAACAAAGCTGGTGGATAACAATATTTTAATTCTAGTGATCCTATTTCAGGTAATAGAAAGCATGACAAAACTCCAGTACAGCACAACAATTTGGGTAGTTCTGAGAATTCTGCCTGGTGAGACCATCAGTATCTGTAAGTAATAGGAACGGAGGTTCTCTTAGGTCTTTCCAACCTGAAATTTCATGATTCAATATTCTTGCCTTTTAAAAACTATAATTTTTTTCTATAAGATATAACTGACATCTAGGGTTGCTCTTTTTCAAGGAATAATTGGAAATAGATTTAATTCAATTCTGACAATTGATTCAATTCCACCCACTTCTCTGTAGCTCAATATAGCTACAGATGTAATAACTTAAAACCTGCCACACCAAAATGTGCATGAATATATCCTTAAGGTGAAGTAACAAAACTTTTCATAAAACCTATATGCTTCTTATTATGACAGCTATAGAAGAGTAGGAGATACAAAATCCATTTCTTATACAATTTTAAAACCCAGCTAGGAGATTGCATTTTCTTTTTATAGAAGAATGCAAGTCATCTCCCTAAAATAATGCTTCCAAGTTTTCTTAAAAATTAATGATGATTTTCATATGAAAATAATCATATGGGAATGAACTTTTTCTTGCCTTATGTTTGCTTAATATTCAGGGGTTGATAATTTTATACCACCTATTCATTCACAAGCATATCAGGTGTGCTATATGATAAAAGACACCCAGGTGAGAAACCAGGTTCCATAACTAGACCTAGAGCACACAGCTTAAGCAGAAGACCCTAGGGCACTAAGTCCTCCATTCACCAAACCCATAATTTCACTAGTCACAAACTTGTGATGTTTCACTAACCTTACTCAAGGGAAAGGCCTTTGAGGGTACTGTGTTTCTCATGGTGTGAAGATACCAGAATGAGCATTTTCTTGAAGAGGGGCTGTTTGTTAGAAACACAAATTTCCAGGCCCTAAACCCAACCCTATAGAATCAGACCTTGGAATAAATATTTTTTGACACACACAGTGGTTGACATTTTTGGTGCTTATTCAGGTGTTGGAACTGTTTACAGAAGGAACATTGACTCATATCTGGGTAATCACCATGGTAATGTTATGGTTGGGATATGGAATATCCTCCTCCCCTGCCCCAAAGCTCCTATGTTTCTACAGGAATATTCAGAGGTAAAATGATTGGACTGTAGGTGCTGTAACCTAATCAGGCCATCCTAGCTTGAATGAACTGACTGGGTGGTAACTGTAGGCAGGTGGTAACTGTGGCTGGAGGAGGTGGCTCACTGGGGGAGTGCCCTGGAAGGACGCATCTTCCTTGAGGACTCCTCCCCTCAGTCTCTGCTTCCCTGCTGCCATGAGCGTATAGCTTTCCTCCACCATGCCCTTCAGCCATGATGCTTCCCTGGACCCAGAATGAACTGACTGACCATGGACTGAACTTCTGAAACAGTGAGCCAAAATGAACTTTTCCTTCACTAAGTTTTCTTGTTGGGTATTTTGTTCACCACGATGAAAAGCTGACTAACACAAAAAACCTGTTACCTGAACCATATTTCAAATCTTTTCATGTTTATTCTCTCCTACTTCAAATGCTAGATTAGAGAGAGAAACCCCAGAAAGATCTGGTCAGAAAACCACCTTTTATTCATTAGCGCAACCCTAAGTCCAAAAACAGCCTGACATGACAACTTTTCTGTCTTGGTTAAGGTCCTTTATAGACAGGAGAGTGATGAGGTCATGGATCCCCTTCAGCAGACCAGAGATGTGCTCCTCCCAGAGTGGCCTTATCAAGGACTCGCCGTCATCCTGCCAGCCTTGCCAATGTGAGATATGTGGGGTGACCCCTCCAGGGAACTGCTGTGTGCTAAATGAATCCCAATCCCTCACCTCATCAAGCACAAGGATCCATGAGTCAGACAGCAAGTCCAAGTGTGGGGCGAGGTGGGGGAGAAACATATTCAGAATAATTTTAGGAAGAGGAGAGATGGGTGACTTTTAGAACCCAATGTCAAAAACAGGAGAAAGGAAGAAAAAGAGAGAATATGAATTTTCCATCTTCCATTTTCTTAGATTCACCCTGTTAAACCAGTTTAGAAGAAAGCTCAGGTGATGGGCCTTTGGTTGCCATGGCGATTACTCAGCTGTGCTCAGCTGCCTAATGTGGCTCTAATTTCCCTACAGAAGCACGCACAGGGTCAGCAGAGGACACGAAATGCTAGACTCCCGAGGACAAAGTGGCATGTGACCAACATTTCTTTAACACCCATTCCATTCCATTCCAATTTGAGTTGATTATTTTAAGATGAAATGAACTCTGGCATGCAAGAGACATAATTTCATGTTTATGGACCTCAGTTACAATTTCTGCCTTTATTCCAACAGGATTAGGGACATGTAATCAGTCCTTAGAGATCACTCCACCTTCTTGGAGATGTGTGAACAGTGGGCACAGGAACTTAGTTACGTGACAAGCTCAGGAGGGGACAACCTGGACCCACAGGTTGCCTCAGAGACCTCCCTCCTTTCTGTCTAGGGAGCCACCTTTGGCCCTGCACCTCTCTGCTGTTTTGCTCCCTCTTGAGTTATGTACCTATCTGAGATGCTGATGCTGGTCCTCTGTGCCTCCTTCCTCAGGAGCATGAATTTCACTCTCCAGAACCACCCAAATTTCTGCTTTCATCACTTTCCTTCGTCCCCTCAAATACTTTTCCAGCAGGCGGGGAGTCAGGAGATCATTTCCCTCTCATGCTTTTCCTGAATATTGTGTCTATACCCCATCTTTTCTGTTGCTTGGAGTTGTAGAAACTCAGGAAGATTTTTTTTCTCTAATTCCTGACTTGCTGTATTTCTCCTCTGAGATGATCATTCATTTATGCAACAAATATTTTTTTGGCATCTATTAAATGCAAATAACTCATCTAGACTAGGGGAATGTAGTAGTGGACAAATGACACAAAAATCCTTGTGATTGTGTAACATATTCTAACAGAGGAGGCAGAAAGCCACTGATAAATGTGATGATAAGCACACGGTGCATTAGAAGTAGATGCAGGCTAGATGCACACCAGAGGAAAAATAGCTCAAGGGGGGACGTGAGTTGCAACTTTAAGCAGAGAGGATTAGACAAGCCTCATGGTGAAGGTGACATTGAGTCACACTTAAAGCAGATTGGGATTGCGCTAAGTGGGTACGTGAGGAAGAGGAAGAGAGTCAGAGCCTAAGATAGGAGCCTGCTTGGTATTTGTGCAATGGATCAGCAGATCAGTACAGCTGGAATTGAGTGTGGGAAAGAGAAGTGATGTAGAGAACTGTGTGTGTGTGTGTGTGTGTGTGTGTGTGTGTGTGTGTGTGTAAGGTATTGACAGGTCATTACGGTCTTACATGCCATTTCTGAGTTGAGCTAGGGACCACTGGGGAGTTTCCATTAGTAACATAAACTGAGTTAGGTTTTTAAAGGATCACTCTGGCTGCCGTAATGCAAACAGACCATAGAGAAGTAGAGTGGAAATAAAGAGATGTCAGAAATAAAATTGGATCAAATTTTAAAAAATTAAAGTTTATTGTTACACAATTTAAAAAGTACAGATTGCAACCCAGGAGGTTTCCAGCTAGGTGGTAAAACTTGTCTTAACAGCAGCAACAATGCAGTCTATAAAGCATAAGAGAGGAGATATTTTGACCTTTTTCATGATTGGCTGTTAAACATCATTGTTTTTAGGATGAACAGCGGTTTGCGCTGATATGCCAATAGCTGATTGGCTTAATTTCACTGAATCATGCTGACAAGGATGTAAGGTTGACAGTTTGCATTATGATTACAGAGAACGTTTCAGGGACATCAGGATGACTTGCGTTTGGGTTTCATGGCTGTGGATGGTTGGCTGGGGGGTAGATCTAAACTGTGGCCTGTTTTTATCTTTCCTTACCAGAAAATCATTGCAGCCACCAGGCATGAGATGTGACTGGACGTGATGAGAAGAGGTCAGATTCTGGGGTGAAGGGTTGTGGCCCTGCCCCACCTGATCTGTTATTCTATTCACTGAGTTTCTTCTTTTCTCTGCTGCTAAAGGCAGTCACCACGAACCCAGGTTTTATAACATGCAATAGGTTTTGCAGGAGCTTCGTTACATGACAAGCAGAACACCCTTCAGGGATAATGCAGATAATCATGTGCTACAGTGCTTCCTGGTAACATGAGTCATTTTTTAAAATGCTATCTAGTAACTCAATTTTGCAAATGGCCTCACAATTAGATTCAGATAATCTGAACATCATGAAATCCTGGGGGACATGGCTGCCCATTGCATGCTGCTCCCCTCCTTCCTAAACAATGTTACTTCTGACTTCTACGGCCATTTGTCTCATAACTAACTGCTCCATGTCAGCCCAGCTTTTCTCTCTGGAGACCTCCTGGGACTTGAATTAAAACTTGGTTATTTCCTGAGCATGTATCAGCATCCATCCTACGCAACCATGTGGCTATTGTGCTCCTGAACTAGAGGAAGACAGGGAGGATTGGAGTGGGGTGGGGCTGGCCTGGTGTCTTACCACTTTCCAGCTGCTGCTTATTAACATTCATCCTGAACACTGACATCTCTGCCTGAGAACTGTTTAAGTATCAGTACAACTGCTGTGAACTCGGAAGAACACTACCTCTTTATTTCTATGATTTCAGTCTTCCAGGAATAATTAAATATCTTGGATTTTTTGGTTTGAACTTCATTTTTTCTTATGTCTTTTGTTTCCTAGGTGCTGGGATCAGGGGTTCTGATTGAAAAAAAAAAAAATAGAAACCCAGTCCAGCTAACTTGAGTCAAAAGTGATGGTAGACAGGATCTGAGATAGAACATAGAGGTGACTAGAGAACCAGGGTCAAGGGACAGTCAGAAGCCAGGGGAAGGGCGGAGGGTTGGGAACATCTGCCTAGGAGGCTGCTCCAGCATCACCAAGCACCACTCTCCTGCTTCCTGCTGCAGTTGGTTTTGACCCCTTGGGCTTTGGTGTGCAGCTGGACTCATGCCCCCTGGGACACCACCACAGATAATTTCCTTATTCCTTCACTTTTGCTTCTTTACCTCCAGATTCATCTTCCTTTGATTCCTGCTCTGGTAGGAGGGCTGCTACTATCCCCTGGCTTGGGACCCCCCAGGTAGAAGAGGGGTCTGGATGACAGGCAGCTCTGGTGCTAAGTAGTCACACCTTGTACGTGGCTCATTTACCTTCCATCCTCTGTAAGGTAGGCCCTACTGCCCCTGTGTTGAGCATGTGACTCTAGAAGTTCAAGGCCTAACAAGATCATAGTCTTTAGTCCAAGTCTAGAACAACTTGGGCTTTAGCATGTGTCATTAAATCCCACTGATTCTTTCCTTGGGCTTACCATGTGTTCCACTTCTTCCTCTCCACCAGATCCCATTTTCTCTCTGACTCTCCCAGAAAAGCCTGAGTTGGTTGGGAACTCAGAGGTAGAGGGTTTACCGATATGTGGAAAGGCCCTGGATCCCCAGCACTGCACACACGCACGCACACACCCACACACACACACAAGGCCCCAAGTTGAACCTCTTATAAGACTGACTCTTGCTATCCAGGTCTCATAATAGCCTATAGTTTCTGCAGACCTGTCACAAGTGTAGTCAGATAAATACGTAGTGTTGTCTTCTCCCCAGCCACATGGGGGCTGCACAGGGCAGGCGCCATGTTTTGTTCCCTGCTGTATTCCCAGTGCCTCGTACAGTGTTGGGCACATAGTAGATGTGCAATAAATGTATGTTGAGAATTGTTTCAAGTGAATGAATGGGTGAGTGACTGAGGCAAGAGCTAAGCTGCAAGTGGTCATGAGTCCATAGCCACCTTTTACCACAATTCACTGAATTCTCAAACTTCTCTTAAAAATTATTAATGGTTGGCATTATAGTTCTATGGGAAGACTAGCTGCTGCCTCAGATTTGTGACAGCATTGAAAAAAATATCAGTGTTTCCATCTTTGGGTCACTTCTATATCCCAAGCATACTTCTGTATGCCTCACACATAACAAATGTTCAATAAACCAATGAATGAATGAAAAAGGAGATTCAGCTGGGTATGGTTGCACACGCCTGTAATCCCAGCAGCTTGGGAGGCTGAGGCAGGAGGCTTGCAAGTTCAAAGTTAGCCTCAGCAACTTAGTAAGATCCTGTCTTAAAAAGGGGATGGAGATGTGACTCAGTGGCTAAGTATCCCTCTGTTTAATCCCCAGTACCAAAACCAAAACAAAAACAACAAAACAATGTGGTTCTCAGTTCTAACCTGCTAATTAGAATAAAATCCTTCCTTCTGGAGAGTGAGGGTTCTTGTTGGGAGAGAGGCTAAGTTGATCTGAGGAAGGGAGAGAGGGGAGGGGAGGAGGAATGAGCTAGCTGAGGTGGGGTTTTGAGGAGTTGCGAGCACTGAGGGAAGGGAAAACCAGAGGGCAGAGGGTCGTGATGTAGCTGGATCACTGAGGTCACCTGAGCTTTGGATCCCTTTTCATGCCCTTGGATAGACAGAGTGTGGAATGGCTCTCCTCGTGCTGGCCTGTGCTGTCCAGCTGTGCTTTCTGAAGACAACACTACTTTGAGACTCAACCACCTGGGTTTCTCACCTTGAGCAGGTTACAAGTAAAACCCAGCATGGCCATCTGACCCACAGAGGAGCTCCGGACTTCACAGCAGTCCCAGTCCTTCTCCTGGTTTCTGAAGCCTTACACTTTGAAGGCGTCTTGGGATCTTCATTTTTCTTGAACCTTAATGACCAACCTGTTACTAAATCCTGCTGATTCTTAATGAAGTCTCTTGACTCCTCATTTGTCATTGTTAATTATGGCATCTTCGTTTGGACCCCAGTCACATACCGTCTGGAATATGTGAAACCCCTAATTAGTCTCCCTCACTCTGTTTTCTTCCTTCACCAATGTACCTGACAGTGTTCACCAAATCCACATAACAACCTGGTTAATGCAGCTGCCAAACAAGGACCCCAGCCAGATGTCCAGGACCCCCTCCTTCCTTCTATCAGCTCTCTCTCTACCTCTGCAAGTCCATCTATGAACATCCTGCTCCCGTCTCAGTCTACCTCCTTTTGCCTTTGATTAAAACATTTGAAGAGGTTCATTCAAAGGTTTGAATGTATAGGAACAAGTTCCAATTTTTTGCTCATTCTGTATAGGAACAAGTTCCAATTTTTTGCATGGCATGGCATGCTAGACTTTCCCGACCTATGCCTGCCTACATGTGTCCCTTTCCCAAAGTGTCAAGCTGTTAGTTTCTCAGTGCCGATCACACATGCTCTTGTTATTTTTGCAGCCTAGAATGCCCATCTTCCTTCTTCATAAACTTCTACATATTCTTTAAGATTTAGCTCGTTCATTTATTCTATAACCATTACACACTGTCCTGCATGCAGAGAACGGGCCAGACAAGGTTCTTGCTCATGGAACTTACATTCCAAAAGGAGAAAAGCAATAATTAGTGGGAACAAATAGAAGAGGTAACTACTGATAATAGTATCAGTAAAGAAGTAAGACAAGGTGTTCAGTCCTTAGAGGGCAGAGGGATGGAGGGTGTTATTCACCCTGGAGTCTTGGAAAAGGTGCTAATTGATCTGAGATTTGAACAAGAGAAGGAACTGATCATGCGAAATAAAGGAGAAGGTCTTTGCAAGTAGAGGGAACAGCATGTGCTAAGGGCCCGGGGCAGAAAAATTTGGTGTACCAAGAAGGAAGACCATGGTGGCTGAATAGAGTGAATAAAGGGGAAATATCATAGATGAGGTCAGATCCTCTACCAAACCTTTTGTGACCACCCTTCATGAATTTTTTAGTTGAGATTTTATTATTATGACTTAAAATATATTTTTAATTTTAGTTGACACGTGGTCATTGTACATATTTGTGGAGTGTAGAAAAGCAGAATTATTTGATCCTGAGTAAATCTTCTATGGAGTAAGTCCAGTTGGCCTCCCATCACTCTCACGGCAGCTCACCCTTGTGAATCTCTGGGCATTGTTTCACGTATTAGAAATGAAACAAGGTCAATTTCTTTGTTTTGAAAATAACATCAAATTAAAGAGAAGGCATAAGTGAATAGCGGCGAGGATATGCACAAGAATCACGTTTTTCTCTGTTGTGTTAGTCAGCTTTCTGTCATTGTGACTCAAATACCCAACAAGAGCAGCAGAGAGGAGGAAAAGTTTATCTGAGTACACAGTTTCAGTCCATGGTCAGCCAGCTCCATGGCTCTGGGCTTGAGGTAAGACAGAACATCATGGTGGAGAAAAGTGGCTCAGCTTCTTGGGGAAGG
>JAJEJO010005534.1:476489-505506 GCA_020662805.1 Glaucomys volans | reverse complement strand
TCTCAGACAAGGTGGGAGCATAATATAAGCTTGTAAGACTTCAATAGATCTGAACAGATGAGGATGTAGATTTTTTGTTTCTGGATTTGAGATGGCTTTCCTATGTGCGTCAGGGCAAAATGTTCTTAGGATCTGGGAAACAGGTCAAAAAATCAGATAAGGTCACATCACAAAATACATAAAAATAATTATGTACTGTCAGACTTGGAAGATGACTGGTAAGTGTGGAAGGAGATACAAGTTGAAAGAAGTTAAAGGAGTGCCTCCATTTTCTAATCAGTCTAATTTCAAAGGGGTAATTATAATCTCTAACCTTAAAGTAATACTTGATTTTTGTAGGATCAGCAAGATAGGAGAGGACTGTTTTTTTTTTTAATCTGATTATATACCACATGCTGGAACTTGTATATTACATGTGATATGACATGGATGACTTAACATTTTTTGGTTCTTCCAGAATTCTGTTGAAGTGATTGGAGAAATGTTAAATTTTTTTAAACACATTAATAACAGAGTTGGAAAACCAGAAAATGAATGTGGAATTTCTAAAAGATAAAAAGCTAATTATCAAAAAACCAGTTAATTAATATGTGGAATAGCTAAGCTATTCCACTTGTCTTTGGAGCATCTAATTCTGAATTTTGCCACCAGAGCTAAGTAAGCACTATCTCAAGTAGAAGTTATAACATAGGCAAACTTGGGATTGGAGAATAAGGTCATTATCCAAAGTGACTACCAGGACAAACTGAAGTTCCCACCCACATTCTTTTGCTGTAGTGATCTGCCACTTCCCTTTATAATTGCCAGAGGTGCCTAACATCAGAATTTGTATTCATTGAAAGTTAAACAGAATTCTCATTTGGCTGAGGAGAAGTACCTCATAGTTTAATCTTGGGCCCTCATCTGTAAATATGAATAGGCAAGAATCATGAAATCTAAAGAAAACTGGTAACATAAAAGGAGAGAATCCTAGGAGAACAAAATAATTGGCATATATATTTGTTGAATTAATGAGACAACACAAATATCAGGTTAGTATTAGACTTTACATCAGTAACTAGATTAGAGTTACTAAGCAAACTTGAACAATAAATCATGAAGGAGTTTCAGTTCAAAGAAATTGATGAACAATGAGATCAGAAAAACCTCTCTGGTGACTTGGTGACCTGCCAACCCTCTCTAACAGAAAAGGTTAAAAAAGGTTAAGTAAATATTTATGCATATGTGAAAAGTCCAACCAAAATCTAACATGGATGGAGACAGGGCAGGATATAGGAAGTGAAAACACGTGCAGGATCATCTTATTTAAGGGAAGGATAGAGATAATGTTTAATGCTTGTTAATAGAAAATATATTTAGAGTTAAGGATATGCCAGCAAAGTTAGGTGATGCTGCAGTAACAACCCCCAACCTTCCAACATAGTTTTATCTGTGCTCATGCTCTTTGACAAGTTGACTAGAGGTCCTACTCAATATCACCCTTAATTTGAGAGCCAGCCGGGTAGAACATTATGTGGAACATTCCTGTGCCCAAGGAAAGAGGGTGGTGTAACATACAATGTGACTTCAAAGCTTCTGCCTAGAGGTAACATATCATCAGTACTACTCACATTTCACTGGCCAAAGAAAGTCACATGGCCATGCCTGAGTTAAGAGAACAACGAAGTCCAGACTTGCCACATAGCAAGAGAAGTCGGGATAGAATCAAATACACATCAACAACTTTAATAGCTACTAAACTACCAGGAACTGCAGTGGAATTTTAAAATCCACCAAAAGACAGGAAAGAAGAAGAAAAAAAAATCCAAAACCATAAGTAGAAAGACCAAGTTCTTTTCTCACAATAAGTGTGAATAAGTCAAATTCTGGAATCCTTAAACTTAAAGGAAAATACATAATCTTATTAGTTGCAAAAGAGAAATCTTTTTGGTTATAAAGTGACTGTTCAAGAGGTTTTTTTCCAGTAATGAAGTGTTCTGTATCCTGATTGATGTGGTGGTAACATGAATCTGTTTAATATGTTAAAATGCATAGAACTGCATAACCCTCACCCGCAGAAGTTCTACTGCTGGTTTACTTTACTCCGATGCATCTAACATAAATATTTTGTATTCATCACAAATACAAAGCTTATTCTTTCAGAAAACCTACAATTCATAGGAGGTGTTTTGGTAAACCTTATATGAAGCTTTTATAAAAATGATTCAAGGAGGGGAAAGAAAACTTATGCAAAGATCTATGATATAACTTTGTGTAATATAATAAAAATAGCAGAAGTTCTGTTCCTCTGGATATTTAAATGATCTTCTAAATTCATTTAGAACAAATCAAAATATATTTCAAACTATTTAGAATAAAAACTAGGGGCTGGAAGTATATCTCAGTGGTAGAATGCCTGCTCAGCATTGCGCAAGACCCAGGGTTCATTCCTCAGCAACACCCACTCACAACTGGGGAGGAAAAAAAAAAAGAACAAAAAGTACCCTAACCCTGAGGGATTCTGCCAAATCAGGTTTTAAAGTTACAGATTTTGATTTGCTTTTTAGGAAGTAAGAAAATAAAATGGGTAAAAAAAAATAGCAGTTTAACTTTAGAAGCCAAAAAAATAAAAGAAATTAAAGTAGAAATTAATAAAATAGCCAATTTTTGTCAGTGAAACTGAAAGGATTTTTTAAAAGTAAAAACCAATTTTAAAAAATGGTAAAAAAACAAACGCTACCATTGGGAATAATTTTTTAAAAGGTATCTACAAATTGAGATTTTTTTAATTACAAGAGAATGCTATTTATAATTTACTGGAAATATTATATAACTTCATAATAAATTTGAAAGACTAGATGAATTATGATTTTTTTAAATATAGATTTAAAAATTGAGGTATAAAATGAAGAAACAGTACAAGAACTTCTTTTAAAAAGATAAATATAGCCGGGCGTGGTGTCACACGCCTGTAATCCCAGTGGCTGGGGAGGCTGAGGCAGGAGGATCGAGGGTTTAAAGCCAGCCTCAGCACGGGCAAGGCGCTAAGCAACTCAGTGAAACCCTGTCTCTAAATAAAATACAAAATAGGGCTCAGTGGCCGAGTGCCCCTGAGTTTAATCCCCGGTTCAAAAAAAAAAAGATAAATATTAGGGCTGGGGATATAGCTCAGTTGGTAGAGTGAATGCCTCGCAAGCACAAGGCCCTGGATTATACTCCCCAACACTGCAAATAAAAAAAAAAAGATAAATATTAGATAAGAGGCATACATATACTTGTAAACCATTCCAGAAGACAGAAAAAACAGTTTTCTAATTAATTCAGTATGATTAGCATAATCCTAATACCAAAACTGCACATGTAACACAAGGAAAATGAAACCAGACTCACTCAAAATAAGTAAAAAAAATAAAATTAGCAATTTGAATTCAGCTGTGAGTAAAACAAAAGGTGTCATTTTCAAATAGAATTTATTTTTATTTTTATTTTTATTTATTTTTATTTATTTTTTTATTTACTTATTGATTCATTGAACACAAATGGAGTACAGCTATTGTTTCACTGGTTGTACACAAAGTAGAGTCACACCATCTGTGCGTTCATGCATGTACACAGGGCAATGGTATCTGTCACACATTCTGTTGTTATTTCAAATAGAATTTATACAAAGCATGCAAGTCTGCATTAACAATTACTGTAAGCCAGGTGCAGTGGTGCACACCTGTAATTCCAGCCCTTTGGGTGACTATGGAGAATTGTTAAGATCAAGGCCAGCCTGGGCAATTTAGCAAGACTGTCTCAAAATAAAAAGGACTGAAGGATATAGTTTAGTGGTAGAGTGCCCGTGGATTCAATCCCCAGTACCACCAGGAAAAACACTGTAGCTCACTAAATTAACAGATTCAAGAATCATGCAATTGAACATGCCGAATAAACATTTAATAAATTCACCTCCTTTAACAAGTTAGAAATAAGGGGAAACCCTTAGCTTGATTAAATGTGGGTATGAAATACACAGCAAATAAACTTGGTGAAAATTTCTTGCTAATTCAAAGGACAAATAAAGCACTAAAAAGTATAGCTTGCCGAGGTGGCACACACCTGTAATCTCAGCAGCTTGGGAGGCTGAGACAGGAGGATTGCAAGTTCAAAGCCAGCCTCAGCAAAAGTGAGGCACTAAGCAACTAAGTGAGACCCTGTCTCTAAACAAAATACAACAGGGCTGAAGATGTGGCTCAGTGGTTGAGAGCCCCTGAGTTCAATCCCCAGTTAACCCCCCTAAAAAAAGTATATGTGATAGCAAATGAGACAACTATCTTTGTTTTGTAAATAAGGATTTCTTTGGACAGAAAAACCCAAAAACCACCGTAATGATCTACTTGCATGTTATTAAACCAATGAGCAAACTTAAAAGGAAGTCAAGCATCTCAATATGCTATCTAACACTTCTGTATACACCAGTAATAACGAATTAGGAAATGTGGGGGGGTAATAGACCACCATTCACAATAGCTACATGAACTTAATATCTAGAAATAAGGTTGACAAGACATACAAGGCCTATATAAATAAAATAATAAATCTATGCTGAAGTGTATAAAGGACCCCAAAGGGGTCCCACGTTTCTGTATGTGAAGACCCAAGATAATGTCAGATCTACCAAATTACTTGATAGTCAAAGCGATTTCATATACTCGTAACAAACAATTTTAAATGGATGTAATGATTATAATGTTTATCTGGAAGACAATGCACAAAACAATTTTGATTAAGCATTAGATCTATTGGTAGAGCTGGGGTAAAGGTGCTATGGGCACAGAAATAAGTCAGTGAAAGGCACAGAACAGAGAACCCAAGCATAGAGAAATGCGAACATATACAGGAAATTCATTTGAAATGAAAAATGGCTAACAAGTAGGGGAAAATTGAACTATTCAGCAAATGGTGGTGAAAATATTGACTACTTGAAGAATGCTTTATTTTATTCCATAGATAAGAAGATGCAGATGAATTAAACTTGGAAAAATAGTGTGAATTGAAGCATTTTCGAAATATTAGAAACTGAAATTGTACAAAAATGCAGAAATTGTTGGATTAGAATATACCAATTTCATTGTTATTTAAGCTTTTGGGCTAATACTACCTATGGCACATGTTTACTCTTTTGTTTGGTTTTGTTTTTGGGGTGCTGGGGATTGAACCCAGGGCCTGTGCTTGTGAGGCAGACACTCTACCAACTGAACCATATCCCCAACCCCAATGTTTACTATTGACAAGATCATCTCTGATAGGATTAAGATATAATTTTAAAATAGAGATAATTTACCGAAGTGTCTCTGACAATCTGACTTACTAGACAGCAAGCAGTATTTGAACAAATATTTCTTTATTCTCGAATGGGTCATGGAAAATTTAGGACATATAGATTATTTAACTTGAGTTCAGTCTTTTTGTGACTTTTCTGAAAGTGCAAATAATTCTTTAGATTAAGTAAGGTATACAATTTGCGTGGCTTCTCAAGTTTACTTTTAAAATCTAAAAAAAAAAGTCCATTATAAAAAATCAAATGCATAAATAATATATCAAGTTCACTTTGGAGGCCAAAAAACTCCAAAAAACCTTCTCCAAGAAACGTAAAGAGAAGGTAGAATTTATATATAAACACAAAGTATGCACTGAAGATCTATTTCTATCAAAGAAAAAGAATATTCTAATTCCTACCATGTAACATTCTGCAGCAGATAAAGACAATAGCTCTGTAACATGGACCTGAAAATATTTCTAGGACACACTGATAGGAAGAACAAGTGGGACAATAATCACATTTACACAGTTAAAAGCAGTTTACAAATATGTATTGCACACATGTCTGTGTGTGCCTACACAGTAGTCTATATTAGTACATAACAAGTTAACAGTGGTTTCTTTTACCAACGCAGTTGTGTTGAGAGAGGAAGAATGCAAGGCAGATTTTCATATTTCACTCCATTTACTTCAGGGTTGTTTGAATTTTTTTTAAGTAAGTCTGTTTTTATATTTGATAAGTGTCTTAATTCCTCTTCAGTCATGGACCAGGATGATGTTGAGTGTGCAGGTGGAGAGAAGAATTCACCAAGATGAAGGGAAGCAGTTAATAGAGTTTATTTGGGGAAGATGTGTTGCCAGAGCACACAGGGGCAGGACCAAGACGTCTGCCAACAACTCAGAGGGGATCAGATCAGAGTTTATGTGCACTTTTGAGTCCTATGTTTTTGCTAGGAATGGTTTATGCTAAGCAAAGGGCGATTGACAGATTCCTGTCCCTTGCCCATAATGCTTATTTTGCATGTGCCATATGCTTGTTCCCAGGTTTTACATTAGATGCATGAGATGGAAGTAATATATATGGAGTTTAAGCAGGGACTTTCCCTTATTAGTTACTCTAGGTCAAACTTGGATGTCTGTGTGCTTCTCAAGATGGCTGGCCAATATTTTGAAAAACAGGATCTTGCTGTTTACACTTAGGAAGTTAGCTCCTCAGATAATGCAATGGGATGGGATAAAAGGGAGGTCATTAGGCTCATGTCAATTCTACTAATTGAGATGGAATGGGGCTTGAGATCTATCTTGACTCATCTTCATTGTAGAAAACTTAGAAAATTAAAATGCATAATGTTATTCCTTATTCCCTGTGTTCATTTTTTTTTATCCTTCAGAATGTATCTATTCCATATCTATGTGAATGAAAATGAGCTTTACTATGTAAATTTCTCTCAGACCTTTGGACCTTGGAGTGTTGGTGGAGCCTACATAATGTATTTAAACCTTCTTGGATAGCAACTTACCATACAATTATATTTTTGGCAAAGTAAAATATGCGCACACCTACTTGTGTGCACATAAAATGAATGAGAAATTTCATAAACAATTCTTATCATACATCTAGCATTTCACTCTGGTATGTTCTGTTCTATTTCATGCCTTTAAAGAAAATTCTGCTTTCAACTCAGTGTTTCACAATCCCTTAACACATAATGTCCTATAGTTTGAAAACATCAGCTACAAGGTTTCAAACATCTGTTCAATGAACCCTTGATAAAACTGTTACTGGTGGCACAGTGCAAATCTTTCCCACATTTGCTTTATTATAGCCAAGTCATTTCTCCATTTATACCTTACATCAAAACCTAGCTTTCCTTTTTTTTTTCATTTTTCGTATTTTTGTTGGTGCATCATAATTATACACAATGGTGGGATTTTGTTACATGTTTGCACATTGTACATGCACATGATGTAACAATTTGGTTAGTATCATTTCCTGAGTATTTCCCCTTTTAATCCTCTCCTCCCTCCCCTCAAAGCCTAGCTTTCTTGACCTCTTTAACTCTTAATTGTCTTATGGTAATTCTCATTAGATTCACTTTTTAAAAAACTTTGAAAAGTTAACATTGAAAGCCTGAGTTTTTAAATTGACACATCTACCTGGGATTTTCACATATGATTTGGTCAAAAAGTTAGAAAACAGGAAACTTCATCCTGTGGCGTAAGGTATTTGGTATGTCTGACTGCTCCTAAACACAGAACGCACACAGAGGGTGAAAGAGCTCAGCCTAATGCCTGTATTCTCTTAGTACAATTTGTAAATTTTAAACAAGTGTGAATTTAAAAAGAAAAAAAATCCCACAAACCCCTGGGTCAAACAACCCTGAAGTAAATGGAATAAAATATGAAAAGCTTCCTTGCATTCCTCCTCTCAACGTTACCGCTGGAGTTTAGGAATAGATAAGAATACCTCCTATAGATAGATAATCATTAACTCTGTTCCAGAGAGGCCTGTGAAGATTAGTTGGTTTACTTATGTCTTAGAAAGATAGTCCTCAAAATCCTAAAATGTGGAGGAGGCTTTCTCTCTTAAAAAAACTAAAACAAAAACAAAAACCCTACAAAACCTTAAACTAGATTATCCTAGTTCAAGACCTTAGATGATAAAATTTGAGTAGGATTTGAATACACTAAAATCAATTTGATAGTCAGCCCCTATTTCTTTTTACCATAGTCAAACATTACTTAACTCTCCTGAGAGTTCAGTGCTTTATTGTATACTGGACAAGAGACACTTCCGTGCATTATTTCAAGTCTTGAGAACCTGTAGGGGGAAATGTTTTATCTTTATCTTGAAGAAGAAATGAGGCCCCAGAGGAACTGATTAACTCATAGGGGGTTTCAAGGCAGGAGCAGGATCTGTTGCTTACAAATCTGTTTTATTCCCATGCGGTGTGACTTTTGGCACTCTTTGCTGCACAAATGTTTATTCCAAAATATTTATTGTCACTGATTATCACAAAAGAACAGAACCATATATCAGAGAGGCTACAGCAGTAAGTGATACCCTGACCTGAGCTAGAACAGCCCATGTGCATGAAACACAGTTTTCTTCATTTTCTGTTCTTTATGACACTTAGGTTTATATCACTTTCTGTAGTTATTTTCCTTTCCTCGGTATAGCACTTTAAGTTTAAATTGGCTAGTGCCTCTAAATGTTTTAATATGTTTTCCATTCCATTTACTCATTTTGAATTAAAAAAACAATTTTTTTTTATTTAAAGACAGGATTTCACTAAGTTGCTTAGGGCCTCACTAACTTGCTGAGGCTGGTTTTGAATTTGCAATCCTTTTGCCGTAGCCACCAGAGCTGCTGGGATTACAGGGGTATGCCCCCAGGCCTGGCCCCTTTATTTTTGTTTTTTTAAAAAATTAAATATTAACTGAGTGCCATGGCAAACCCCTATAATTCCATCCCTTAAAGTCCATCGTCTTTAAGGCCAAAGCAGGAGGGTCATAAGTTCGAGGCCAGCTGGGACAACTTAGTGAAACTCTACCTCCAAAAATAAAAAGGACTGAGGCTATAGCTCAGTAGGCCCTGGTTTCAATCCCCAGTACCACAAAAATAAATAAATAAATAAATAAATAAATAAATAAATAAAAATTTAAATTAACTTTTTTTGCTGAAATCATTTATCTTAGAGTGAAGTCCATAGTCTTTAAGGCCTAGATGTTGAGTACAGTAGACAAGATACAGTTTGATGTTTTCTCTCACTAGTAAGAGTAGATTTACCCTGAATCTTTTACTAGGAATTAATATTTTAGATCTTTTACTTTAAGAAAAAATAGAACTTCAGGTCTAAGGCCCTTGACTGCCCACAATTTTGCCATCCCTTTGAAGTGATTGCTTTTTTAAAAAAAAAATAACCATGTTATGCATGCTGGATGTGGTAGCTCAAGCCTGTAATCTCACAGCTTCCTGAGAGGCTGACACAGGAGGATCAAAATTTCAAGGTCAGCCTCAGCAACTTAGTGAGGCCCTGTTAAGACTCATGATTGTTCTCTACAATAAAATGTTCTTTGCTAAGCTGGATACAGTGGCTCACACCTGTAGTCCTAGGTACTTGGGAGGATGGATTGCTTGAGCCTAGGAGTTCTTGGCCAACATAAATAAATAAGTTAATAAAATAAATAAAAGTAAAGAAGAATATTTTCCAACTGTCTATTTCATCTCACCCTTTCTCTCTAAGGGGCAAGTCTCGTACCCCTGGCTTTCGGATGGAGACTGTGGCCCTTGGTCATCTGAGCCTGGAGTGGCCCTACAAGCTTAGGCACCAGGGGCCTTCTGTGAGGACAGGATCTGGGGGGAAATGAGAAACTACTTCATTTCTTCAGGGACTTCAGAGTCCAGTGTGCAAGAGGCACAGTGCTTGCTAGTCTGGCAGAATCTTACCTCAAATCAGGCAGAAACACCTCTTAGAAGTGGGTTTACTTTCAATGGTTTTGAGCAGCAGCAGCTCCTGAGGAGAGCCACTCCCCAGCAAGACAGCCCTCAGTCAGTCCTGGACCTGTGCCAGCAGCGCTGCCTTATAGGACTGGATTCTCGTTATATCCGCTAGTGCTGGACTTCAGACTACTGACCAAGACACTGATTTCCAGAAGAGCCAGAAGTTGAGATTCTTCTGCACGGACTGCAGTTGCCACAGAAGCCAGCTCCACCACCATCTTTAAATGGGAACCCCTCTCACTGACCCTGCACTTACAGAAATTGGACAGGAAATTTTAAAAACTAAAGAATTTTTTAGATTTCCACCTGGGCTTTAAATTTTTTTAGACCTTCACCTCCAAGAAAAGGGACCTTTTAATTTTTCATTTATTTTTTATCCTTTAATCCCTCCCTGAGTAATGTGAAGTATTTCATATGGTTCAAATCAGCGCATTTTAATATTACCAGTATTTTTTACTTGGAGTAGTTTCATGGCTTCCTCTGATTTTATTGCATAATCTCCAGTGAGCTCTACTGAACGTCCTACCTGGGAAAATTAAGGTGGAAAACGGATTGGAAAGTGAATTTTTATAACAGAGTGTGAATAGCCTTGAGTAAATTCAGCCACTGTCCTCTTCAGACTTGTTTCAGAGCTTTCAGGTCTCATCAATGACCCAGAAGGATTCCTCAAAGAATCCTGAAATACTCCTGTGCATGCAGCACTCTTCCGGAAAGAACAGCTGCGTCTGTGCTGTGCCGAGCTGTGTGAAGAGGCAGCAGAGAGACATACTCCCTCCCTTCCAGTGGCAGCCCAAGTCCATTAAGATGAGTGTCTGTTTCTCAGAGGTTTGGGGGAGTAAGCTTTTGCTCTTCTTGCAGATTCCCTTCTCTCTCCTAGACCGAAGGTAAATAAGGTGACTTATTCAGCCTGGTGAGATTGGCAAAAGGCCTCCCTCTGATTCTGTTTTGGATCTCGCCTGTCCGTGGGCAGCATGCAGTCTTCCCTTTGGTCTTGTGCTTTTCCTATTGTATATTCACCAGGACCTTCTCTGCCTTGTCATAAGGCAGGGCATAGCGGGCCTCCCTTTGCCTCCTGATTAATTCCATTTGTTGGGGAAGAAGAGTGGCAAGAACGGACTTGGCTTCCAGTCATGGTCTCCAATCCACCTTGAAAAGTGCTAAAGATCAGATAAAAGCAAGAAGTTTAACCTGATTTTAATATTACACAATGTGTACAGGTATCAAAACCTCACATCATATCCCTTTAATATGGACCTTTTTTTTGTTTCTATATACCAGCTAAAAATAAGTTTTAAAAAACAAATAAAAGCTGAATGTGGTGGCACATACCTGTTATCCCAGCTACTGGGGAAGCTAGGGCTGGAAAATTGGGAGTATGAGACCAGCCTCAGCAATTTAGCAAGACTCAGTCTCAAAAATAAAAAAGATTAAAAAAAATCTGATTTCATTTAAAAAAAAGAAGAAGAAAATAAATGTAGAGTGCATGCCTGTAAACCCAGTGGCTCAGGAGGCTGAGGAAGGAGGACTGGGAGTATGAGTCCAGCCTCAGCAACTTAGCGAGACCCTGAGCAACTTAGCAAAACCCTGTCTCAAAAAAAAAAAATAATAAAAAGGGCTGGGAATGTGGCTCAGTGGTTTAGTTCCCCTGGGTTTAGTCCCTGGAATTAAAAAAAAAAATGCTGGGGCTGCTATTTCAATTTTTTCCATGCCTATTGAGCTTTTATGAAGACATTTTGGTGGGCTCAGAATTTTGGAGGGAGCAGAGTAGGAGTAAATAGTATCCTAAAAGTTCAACATCACTGTCTTCCTTCACATGTGGAAAAATATGACAATTGACTCTAGAGTTCACCTCTGCAGTATAGCTTCTGTCATAGAAAGACTTCTTTAGTTCTAGTTAAAAATCCTGGGAAACCACTTCACACCCATTAGAATGGCTACTATCAAAAAAGCAACACAAAATAGAAAATAACAAGGGCTGACAAGGATATAAAGAAATTGGAATCTTTATACACTACTTTTTGAGGATACAAAACAGTACAGTATATTCACTATGGAAAATGGTACAGAAACTCCTCAACAAATTAAGAATGCTATTACCATATGATCCAGCAATTACATTTCTGGATATACAACCAAAGTCTTGAAGAGTTATTTGTATACTCATGTTCAAAGCAGCATTATTTCCAATAGGCAAAGATGGAAGCAACCCGAGTGTACCCTGATGGATGAACAGATAAACAAAATGTAGTATATGGGATATTATTCAGCCAACATATGAATCTCCACTCCTGGAGGGAAGAGCACTGAATATCTGTTGCTGCCTTGCCTTCATATTATCTGACACAAGTGAGATGTTGGAAAACTCTGGAATCCCATGGCTAAAAATCTTTGTGACAAACTCATAAATGGAACTGACGTGTTATTAAAATTTTTGCTGAACAAACAATTCTGTAGTATTTTTTTACAAAGGGAGAAGTGAGATATTTATTCTTTTTGAGTTGTCCTAGTCAGAAAAATAAAACTACTAAATCTCAGGAATTCAATCTGAGAAGACAGGGCAGAAAGTGCAAGAAAGATTCTGTTGTTGTTGTATTTTTTGCCAAAACTCTGGGATAGACAAAATGTTCTTGAATGATATTTCTAAAAATGTATGGTCTTCTCAGTCTAGCCATATAAGGTCATATGCAATTCAGAGCCACAGTGAATTACTGATTTTAAAATAAAACCCTTTTTTTTTGTAACCTCACTTCACACTTTGGTTTGAGATAAAATGTAAGTCATTCATTTTCTATTGAAATGTGGATTTCAGTGGGCTGGGTACCTCATTCTAAGAGGACTCCCTGTGTGGACAGTGACTTTGGAATGTTTGGGAAATAGTTCATATCCTCCAAACATCTCAAGATTCTGAATGTTGACAAAAATTGGGCAGAGCTGTGTAAAGGGAGAGGGAGGGCGGGGTTGAAGTGTAGTGTTTACCTTCTCAGTCTTCTGCCTCTCTTCTGCTAAGAATATTTCCATTTGGGCTTGAACGTCTCTCACCTCACTCTGGTATTATGGTTCATTGGGTGCTGCCAAATGTATTGCTCTGTGTTATGGTTTGGATATAAGTAAGGTGCCTCCCCCAAATTCCTGTGTTAGTGCGGGAATATTCAGAGGTGAGATGATCACATTTTGAGAGCCGTAATCTAAATCTGTCCAACCTAGTTTGAATGGACTAAGTGGGTTGTGACTGTAGGCAGGTGGGGTGTGAAGGAAGGAGGTGGGTCCTGGAATGGTTCACCTTCCCTGTGGCCTCTTCCTCCTCCTCTGCCGCCTGCCATGAGTGGAGCAGCACTCCTCGACCATGCCCTTTTGCCGTGAGGTTCTGCCTCATCTTGGGCCTGCAGCAATGGAGTTAGCCCACTATGGACTGAACCTCTGAAACCGTGAGCCAAAATAAAACTTTTCCTCCTGTAAGTTGTTCCTGTTGGGCATTTTGGTCACATCAATGAAAAGTTGACTAACACACTCTGAATCTCGGAGTGCAGGAGTGGGTGTGTGACCTAAATGCACTGAAGTCCTTCTGAGGGGATTTTCAACCTAGAAACAAGAGAAGGAAGTCTTTAATCACAAAGATGTCACAGTCATGCAAATGGTTATAGGCTTGAGGTGACATAGGCCAGTTTGAGTGGATGAAATGATATGTGGGAGAAACAAAGATAGGAAAGAAAGACATCCACAGATGCACACCTCCTAGCATCTGGGCTTTTGGTACATCCACTCTGAGGTTTGAGTCATGGTTCTGTGAATGGATTTATTTCTCTTCTGCTAGCCTAGTTGGGAGTTGGATTTCTTTTCATTTCTCTTTTCCTACTTGGGATTGAACCCAGAGTCTAGCATATGATAGGCAAGGATTCTACCACTGAGCTACATCCCTAACCTGGAGTTGGATTTCTGTCACTTTCAATTAAAAGATTCCAGAGTCGAAGCTCAGGGCATCAAGCACAGGCTACCTAGCATTCCTACAGAGTGAAGGAGGTGCTCTTCTGAGGAGGGAGTAGTCATCCAATGAGGTGATTGCCTTCCCTTCATGAGAAAACCAGAAACAGCAGGAAAAGGTCCCTTGAACACTGAAAAAGGAGGGAGTGCCAGTTTCTACTTCCATCATTAATGGGCCATTGATCTTGGATAAGTTACTTTCAAATCCTCTGTAAAACGAGGGGTTAGACAACAATGTCTAAAGGGGGACCTTTGGCTTTTATATTCTTTCATATACCCCAATGTCAATCTGATTGTGCTTTTGAGTTTTCTCTTAGGTTTTACCTCTGCCTTCAGTTTTTTGCTCAATTCTTCCTCATTTCTTTAGCAGGGTTTAACATTTTGTTCTTCTTGTGTTGGCCAGAGGAACAAAGTCAGGGAAAAACTGCATACCCTTTATCTCCCTAGTTAAATTGAGCACCCAGAAATTTAATAAAGAAATCACAGTAATTTATTGGCAGAAAGAATTGTCAAATGGTCTTGGGGATGTTCCAGGACTGGATACAGGTACTCAGGATAGAAGTAGCCAAACATAGCAGGGGGATGGAGCCAGAAATTTGGTTCTACTGTTTGAAAAGTGGTTTGGGTTGCTATTATGGAAGACACTGGAAAAATTCCCTGTGTAGGTCTGAGTTCCCCCAAAATAGCATCCTACGAGCTGTTTAAGAGACTGGGACTATTTGTTTTTAAGCAAAATACACCAGGATTTCTTTGTTCAAGAAATATCTTGAACTAATCAGAACAAATAAAAAAAAGAAATATCTTGTCTGTTGTAATGAAGGAAAATAATGGGTTATCTTTTCAAAGGACTAAGCCCAAAACTTCTCACCCAAAACTGTTATATCAGAAAAAGATTTTTTTCCCCTCACTGGTTTATTTCTTTGTAAGGTCCATGCAGTGGAACGTGTTAAATAATTAAGGGTTCAAATACTTTATCTTGTTTAGTAAGACCAAAAAGAAAAACAGAAAAGTGTGCTTGTTTGTGTGCACTCACATGCACTTACGGGTATGTGTGTATGTGGTCCCCAATTTGCTTTTTCTTAAATCAGAAAAATCAAAATGTGCTTAATATTTGCAATGTTTAAAAAAAAAAGCCACAAAGCAGTGCATATACTATGCTACATTCTGTGGTAGGGATGCAACAAGTATGTATTTGTATTTACTAAAGAAACTCTGGAAAGATACAAAAGACCATACATAAAACTTGTTGCTAGTGGAGTTGGGATGGGACCTAGAAGGTGAAGGACAAGGAAAGTTTCAATGTGCACATTTTATGTTTGATTTTTTTAACCATGCAAATATAAACTAAAATTGTTCTGGAGGGTTGGATGGTCAATGACTACACTCTGAAGTTTTGTAATACTTGAACATTTGAAAATGGCAGAATGCTGTGGGGCATGGTGGCACAGGCCTGTGATCCCAGCAGCTTGGGAGGCTGAGGCAGGAGGATTGTGAGTTGAAAGCCAGCCTCAGCAACTTAGTGAGGCCTTTAGCAACTCAGTGAGACCCTGTCTCTAAATAAAAATACAAAATAGGGCTGAGGATATGGCTCAGTGGGCAAGTGCTCCTGAATTCAATCCCCAGTACCACCCCCCCCCCCAAAATGGATGCTGCATGCTGTGGTGCACACTTGTATTCCCAGCAACCTGAGAGGCAGGAGAATCTCAAGTTCGAGGCCAACCTCAGCAACTTTGTGAGAACCTAAGCAATTTGGAGACACCGTATCTCTGAATGAATGAATGAATGAATGAATGAATGAATGAATAAATAAATAAAGGGCTAGGGAAGTAACTCTGGGTTCTATCACTAGTACCAAAAACAAACAAACACAAACAAAAAGAACAACAACAAAAAAACCCCCCTATTAACATTTTTCCTAGGTAAGGAGACCTAGCAAAGCAAAGGCAAAGCGTCAGAGGTTTCTTCAGGAACCAAAGAAACATAAGAATTTTCAAAAAGTGAAAAGAAATAATCTCTCAACTACTGGATCTTCTGTTTTTATTGCAAACCAACAGCTTCTCCTCTCAGCCTAAGGATGGTTAAACATTTCCCTATGACACTCAGCAATTTCAGAAAGATTGAAGATTAAGCCAATGGCAATAGCTAATGTGGTGATAAACACATGAAAAGAGCCATAGATCTACAGAGAAAAATGGAAAACCTTAACCAATGCTGTGGAAGATACCATACGTCAAATCCAGGGCTGGCAGGATAAGAGGACTTCACCTTTAAGAATTCACAGGATTGACGTCTTCCTCCTGGAAGAGATGCAGCATTTTTTTGAGGGAGTCACAGCATCTCCAGGTGGCAGGGCAGGGCAGGGCATGGGCTTGTGCAATGGCTTCCCAGGCTCACGCCCTTCATTTTCTAGATCTTATCTGATTGCTCAGGTTCAGTTTGTACCTCTCTGAGGTGGTTCCTTCTTGGGAGAATTTAAATGTCTTTACTCACCTTTAAATCACTTTTAAAAATAGGGCAGTGTGCATAGCACAAAGGATTGTATTCTCTAGAAAGGAAATACAGTAGTTTGGGGTCCTTTCCTTGGTTCAGTCACCAGAATCTTGGTGATCCTGGACAAATCGTCGATTTGGGGGCTGGGGAAGTATCTCAGTGGTGGAGCACTTAGCTAGCAGGTGTGAGGCCCTGGGTTTGATCCCCAACACTGCTAAAAAAAAAAAGAAAAGAAAAAAAAAGAAAATCCTTGAACTTGTTTTACCTTTCCATTTTTATAAAATGGAAAAAATATGTTACCAGCAAGGTACAAAAGACATACCTGTGAAGCTACAGATGGAAGGACAGGCTCAGCATCAATTTATCCCTTGGGGCTATTTCAAAAAGTGAAGGAGTTGCTCCTGGGATTTGTGATCTGAATTCGACAATTTAGAAACAAACACCCAACACCCAATACATGGGCACGCGTGTACAAAAGATACACTGAAAATACTTCATATTTTGATATGTGAAAATGATCCCATACTGTTTGAGAGTGGATACTGCTGCTTTTGCTATTCACTCAGTAATTTTCTTTGATCTGTCAGCTGAAGAGTTTAGAATTCATACAGTTTCCTTATTGGCTCCTGAATTCTACATGGTCAGTACATCTGGTTAGGATTCATTAATTATTTTTAGCTCTCCTAAGGAAATTTATTTCCATTTCGAGATTCAAGACATGAGGGACCAGCTTGGGGACACTAAGTCATTCTGTTACTTAAGAGTTTGATTTGGAGATATAAGTGATAGGATGCTGGGATGTACAGAGTCCATATAAATAACATTATTTAAAAAAATTCTCTCATCTTGTTTTTCAGTTCTGAAAACCTCTTCCCAAATCTTTGGCCAGTTATCTGGGAACAGCTTTGTGCTGATTTACAGGGAATGTAATTTTCCCTCCTCATTGCCTCAGGACAATACTGGGAGAGGTTGGCTGTCAGAATGTGTGGGTAGATGATTCTAGATGACATTCCAAGATTCCTTCCAGCTCTGTGAGTTTGGGAAACAAATGCACACTACACCCTGTCCCTCTAACTACCTCTTCTACTTCCACAAAATCTGCACCTTGTCAAGTCTGCTGTGAACTTTGAATGTTAATGCAAACCCAGAGAAGAGTGACTGGATCTATTCTATTCGGTGCAAGTTGAATAGAATTTTTTGGTAATCTCCCACATGCAGCATCACTTGTCAGTGAAAACACTGACCTAGCATTCTAATTGCAGGGTGACATGTTAGTGCCCGACGAAGCATGTAGCCTTGGCAGAATAGAGGAGGAAGGGCCTTGGCAGACACAGTCTGTCACAGGCGGCAGATTTGTGCCCCTGGATCTTCAGGTTTTTTTGGTGGTTGTTAGGCCTATCCTCACCTCATTTAAAAAAAAATATCCAACTTTTAAAAAACACGATTATTGTGCTGGGCCTGGTGGTACATGCCTGTAATCCCAGAGATTTAGGAGGCTGAGGCAGAAGGATTGAAAGTTTGAGGCCAACCTGGGCAATTTAGCAAGAAGACCCTTGGCAACTTAATAATACCCTATCTCAACATATAAATAAAAAGGACTGGGATGTAGTGCCCTGGGTTCAATTTTCAGTAGCAAAGCAAACAAATACACAAAAATCAACAAAAACCCCCAAAACAAAGTAAAACATGATTATTAATTTTTAAATCTCCACTATAGGAAATTCTGAAAAAACAGTGAATACCCCTAATTCTTTTTCCCAGCAACAAACACTATTAACATTTTTTATTTATTTCCTTAAAAAAGTAAAAAAAAAATTAAAACAAGAATAAAGGGCTGTGGGTGTAGAACAGTGGTAGAGCACTTGCCTAGCATGCATGAGGCCCTGGATTCCATCCCCGGCACTGCAAAACACCCCAAAGCTAAAACAAAACATTTATTTCCTTCCTTCTGCCCTACATGTTTACTCAAGAAGTATCTGTCAAGCTCCTAATATGCTTGATGCTGAGGATACAAACATAATCTCAGCTCTTCAGAGAACTTACATACTAGTGAGGGGGTGGTCAACAAATAGGTACGACTATTGCAGAAACTCCTGAGTTATGAGAGACATAGTGAAGCCAAGAGGTATTCAAGGACCAGGTCTGGTACAATCTTGTGGGTCCATCAGAAGTTTGGTGGTTGTTCTAACTGCACTAGAAAGCCATTAGAGGGCTTTCAGCAGTAAAGGTACATGATCTCTGCATGCTTATTTTGAGAAGTTGACTGTGGGCTGGGAGTGTAGCTCAGTGTTAGAGCACTCGCTTAGCATGTGAGCCCTGGTTTCCACTCACCAGTTGATGGTATTTCCTATTTGGAGTGGGACTGGGCAGGTGGCAAGGATGGAGAGAGAGAGAGAGAGAGAGAGAGAGAGAGAGAGAGAGAGAGAGAGAAATAGATAGATAGATCAGGGAAAGGTCCTGAGGTAGAATGGACTATGAGAATGAGGAAAGAGAAGACCTCCTTGAAACTATGCTGAATGGGTAAGGGAATGATTAATGCAAGAGGGCAAACAGTTTCCTGCCTCTAGAGGTAAAGACTTGAACTTCAAGATATACCTGTTTTTATTTTAGGATGATTATCCTGATGGGTCCACTATTTTTAAATTCATTCTTTCATTCAACAAATCTCCATCATGAGTCTAGCCCAGGCTAGACATTGTTCTTGGTATAGCAGGAAACCGGGAAGAAAAAAGTGCAACCCTCATAAGAGCTTGCATTTTACCAGACAGGCAATGTTCATAATAAATAGATTAAGGATATAGCATGTGAGGTGATCCATGCTTTGGAAAAAGGAAAAATGTTAGCAGGAATCAGGCAGCCCAATTGTGGAGAGGAAGGTTGTAGTTTAAAGAGGGTATTTGTGTTGAGGTGTTTTATATCAAAGTCCAGTCAGGAATTGTGAGGGGATGTGGGGGTGGAGGATGATGAGACTTACTTTGCCCTCAAGAAGCAGTCCAAAGAACAAATCAAACAACAAACAAACAAACCAAAACCAAAAAACAAAAACAAAAAACAAAAAACCACAAGAAACCATCACAGCCATACAGAGCCTAAGGAGCAACTCAATAGGATGTGGTACCCTGCAGGGACCTCGGGACAGTAAAAGGACATTAGATTAAAAACTAAGGAAATCTATGAACTTAATGCATCAATACTGGTTCATTAATCATAACAAATGTACCATACCAACATGTGATGTTAATAATGGGGGAAGTTGGGTGAGAGGTATACATGGAAACTGTGATGTCATCTCAATTTTTCTGTAAATCTAAAACTATTGGAACCAATTAAAGTCCACTAATAAAAAAGACATGAAAAAATAAAATAAAATAAAGAGGGTATTTGTGCAGGCCTCACTGACTGGATGACATTGGTAAAATGGAAAATTATTCTATATAGACACACCAAATACCTGAAACTTCAGAAGGGCAGGTGACATGCCTGCTATCTTCATTGCATGTAGTAGCAATGCACAATGTGTTGAGTAACAAATGAAAGCTAAATAAGCAAATCTGAATGTGCTTGTTTATGTTCTGGTTTAGGACAAAAAATGAGTAGAAATTGTGACTCCAAGAAAGTGGGATTTTAAATTAAAAAAAATTTTTTTTAGTTGGAGTATCATTGTTATTTTTGGCTGTGTACAAATAGAGTTGTTTTGTTGTTGACATGATGGGAAACAGCTTTCATTTCATTTTTTAATTTCACATGGGGCATATTCCTACATCATTAAATGATTTTAAATAGTGGTATAGCAGTGCATCATAGCGCATCCTGCCGCGTATTGAACCAGCCTTGCCCCTCCCTTCCAGCCATGCTGCTGGCCCTTCCCTTCTCCAATTTCATTTCTGTGATTACAAAATGCCACTCCAAATTTCACTCGAAGAATTTGAGAAAATGTTTTCGTAGCAAAAGAAACTAAGTTAAATTATGAAAGTTGATGTAAAATTCCCATTAAAAGATGAAATTCTGAACTTCAAAGGAACGCCTTTCTTGCAGAGAAAGGTGTCTCCCTGTTCCGATCTCCATGTGAGTCTCCACTGGAGTTCTTTCGAGAGGGGAATCTATGTGGAAAAATTTGAGCAGCGCTGGCTCTGTGCCCAGCTTGGCTCAGTGCCTCCTTCCTCTGGCTTGAACTGTGGCTCCCCCTGTGTATCGCGTTCCTGTTAGTTATCTCCTCACGTTTCTGAACTCACAGCTCCTCAGCGCTGGCGCAACCCGGGAGAGAACGCCAGGCTGCAGCTCGCCCTTTCACCAAAGAGGGAATGGAGAATCAGCAACTTTAAAGGATTTGCTTGGGGGCATGGAGCCACCCAGAGTCCTGAGACACCTCCTTGCTTTCATTGCACAGGAACAAGGGGACCAAGTGCCGGTACAAATAATCTTATCCACTCACACCGCCATCCCCCACCCCGTCCATTCTTCACTTTGCATGTCCTCCTTGGGTGTCTTGCGCTTGGAGTCTGGCGCTTGTGAGGATGCTTAGAAAAGTTTGGTGAATTAATGACTGCTGTGGTTTTGGAACAAAAAGCATCGGCCCAGTCTAGGGGCTGGTGGTGGAGGAGAGGTAGGTGGATTAGGAGCGACTGATCTGCTTCGCATCTCCGGGTCCGGCTCAGAGAGACAGGTTGGGTCAGAGTTGGGATAATGGAACCTAAGGAGGGTTCAGAGGCGCGAACACAGTTTGGCAAAAGCAGTTTCTTTTCGCCGCCTACGATCTTCAGAAGGGAGCTCAGCCAAACCGACCGGCTGGTGCAATCTCCCGAGCGCCTTGCATTGATCGGAAAGAAGGCAGAAACTCTGAGAGCGAGGAGGAGCAATCGCGCGCTGAATGGGCTGGTGAATGAGACCAATGGGGACGCGAGTTTCTCAGTGATAACCAATCGGCGCAGGACCTGCGACAGCGGGCCAATGGGGCGCCGGCTTGGCGCTGGAAGAGGGCAGGGGGTTGGTGCCCGCGGCAGACTAGCGCGGCAGCTGCTGAGAGACCTGTGTTCCACGCGGTCTGTTGTGTTTAACTCCCTCGCTGCTCTTGCCGCTGCACTATGGACTCCCTGAAGCAAGTGATCAACTTCGGGCCCGGGCCTGCCAAACTGCCGCACTCGGTAAGATTCCGCCGGTGCACTTGGGAGTTCGGTCCGATTAGATCACGCACCTGGGTGGGTTTGCATCCCCGCGCCGGGCGCGCGGATCCCTGCTTCCAACTCCAGTCCCCTCTTTGCAACCAGCCTGCACGAGGGGTTCAGGAGCTCTTGCGAGGATTCTGGAAGAATGCATTTTGCGAAGGAAGCTCATCCGGGCATGTCTCTGCAGCTGCTCCTGGGCTGACGGCCGGCCGGGTGCAGCTTACCTGCAGATCCCGGTGCCGTGCCTTCTCCTTGGCCCAACTGGAGCAGGCGAGAAAGGGGGAGCGGTGGAAAAGAAAAAGTTCTCATCTCGGCTGCGCTGCGATCCCTGGCAGTGTGCACGGGATGCATGAATGGGCACTGTGAGTGACTGATACAGGGAATGAGAAGATAATAGATTTTGCATACCGCGGTGGTTCACGGTTACTGAAAGAGATTGCAAACTGAGGGCCCGGGTTTCCCCTCACCCCCAACCGTGTTTGGTTTACCCATCGCTGGAAATACTGCTCGTCAGAAAGATTTGAAAACCCCCAGTTCCTGTCCTTTCCAGAACCAACCCATCCTTTCTCCTCTCTGTTGTGTTTTTAAAACCTGCTTCTCCTCTAAAGGTATTCGATGATTCAAACTCTAGTAGGCATTGGTCTGCTTTAGTCCAGTCTGTTCACTTTGTTCTGGAGCAAATAGAATAGATTCTTCCCTGGGCCACAACCACACCAAGCAATTGCAAGTGGAACTCAATCCTTGCTCTCCCAGCCCCAGCCAGGCTCTGGCCCCTCCTTTCCCCTCCACGAGCACCCTCCCCCAGCCCCATCAGCAGTGAAGAAGGCGAGGTCTCTGATGTGCCTTTCACCCTTTGACAAGCTGCCGCCGCTTGTCTGATAATGTGCAGCAGCGTGGGGGCATAGCCAAGTATTTTACAATTATCTATTGTTAAACAGCAGAAATTTCCCTGGGACAGAGCCTTCTCTGTGTGGTGGTAAGAACAGAGAACCTTACAGTGTGAGAGGGGAAAGGACATCTTGCTTTCTGGGGGTACGCTCACAGTGGCTGAGAACAGGGCTCCTCGCCCTCCGCCCCGCGGTACTGGGGAGTGAACCCCACCCGGCACGCGCGAGGCATGTGCTCTACCACTGAGCTACATCCACCAGTCCCCAGGGTTTATTTTTTGCTGTTATTACTGTTCATTTTAGGTGAGATGCACTGCTAGAACTGTGGAAATTTTTCCTGTAGCGCCCCTCACGCCCAGCTGTGTTTTGGAGTCTTCCAAGTATTTCTTCAGTGTAATTTGTTATGGAATTGGTTATCATGGCATTTGTCATTAATAATACGCTTACTTACTAATTATTTTCCTGAGTGAACTTTTTCCCCCCCTCTGTTTCCCTGTAACCTGGAGGGACATGTGCTTTTAGGTGTCTTGTTGATTTAGTTGAATTGTGAAGATTAGAGAAGTTTTCAACCTCTTGTCAGTGTAGTGAAAAATGTTTTACAAAATGATGCAAGTATATGCATTATAATTATAATGAAAGTAAAGGTCTTATGAAATAATATTTAGCCTAATTGTGACATACGCTCTTTATTTATTCTAGTTTGCTCTAGTCTGCTCTATTTCATTAAATAAATTAGTTGTGAATCACAAAAATGATTGCATTCTACAGTTTGAAAAAAAAAAAAACCCTCACTGTATTATAGGGTATGTGGTTTTTGGCTAGAAGTCTTTTTAAAAAGTCTGATGATTTTAGTTAGAAACTTTTATAGTTGTGTTTTTCAAGGCATGCTAACTAGAAGAAAAATATTGCCTTAAAGCAAATTCGAAGATAATTCTAGGGATGGGGGTGTAGCTCAGTGGTAGAAGGCTTGCCTAACACTTGGGAAATGAGGTCCTGGGTTTAGTCCCCAACACCAAAAAAAGTAAAAGAGTCTGGATTGTTTTCTTTGTTTTTCTTTAGTAAACAAAAGGATTCACATAAGTTTATTTTTATTCTTAAAATTATTTGGTTAGCTGTACTTACCTATAGGGTACTGTAAGATTTTATCACATGTGTACTTTGTGTACTGATCAAGTCAGAGTAATCTGATCAGCCAGTGTTAGCTAGTAAGCATTCAACCATTCAAAACACAATGACACATTCTTGAACCTCATTGTTGAGGCAGTCTTTGTCTAATTCTTATGAAAATATTTTTTCAGAAAAGTTGCAGTTCAGCTTATATTTTGATGAGGTCTTCCTTTTCTAACATCTTTTGAAGAAGCAATCTCCCATTTCAAGTCCACAGAGGGTCTCTTGTTCCTTGTGTTCATTTGTTGGAGCTTTTAATTTTCTTTGCATATTTTATTATGGAAATCCTCAATTCACTCAGGTTGAGAGAGAATAATATAGTGAATTCTCAGGTACCCATCTACCAGCATTTTGCTAATCTTGTTTTAGCACCCTGGGATAACACCAACCTCCTTCAAACCCCAGGCCCCAGGCTACAGTCCCAGTGCCCTGGGATGAATCTTAATTCATAGCAGGTCTGGTTCCCCACCCCCCTCACCTGTCCTAATCTAGCACCTTAGACAAAAAAAGACTGGAAAATTGATTTAGTTAGGGACTAATTAATTTTTTTCATTTGTTTATTCCCTGGACCCAGAACTTCATGCATCCTGTACTTTTAGCCTTTAGAAAGTGGCAAATGTGGGCTGGGGATATAGCTCAGTTGGTAGAGTGCCTGCCTTGCAAGCATTATAGGCCCTGGGTTCAATCCCCAGCATGGCAAAAAAAAAAAAAAAGTGGCAAATGAGGCTTGTGGAGGGAACATTTTCCAGGGAATTGGTTAATTCATTCATGTCATTGGGAAAAGCATGTCTTATTATCATCTATCATGTTGCCTGCTTTCAGGCCCAACTTTTGTGGAAGTTGCATCAGTGAGGTTCCTGTGAGAAGTGGGGAGGACGAGGTTTGGCTGTGAGTTGGGACAGAAACCTGGGTACCTCACAGGCCTATGTGTGGACTTCCTCCTCCTCTCCAGGTTCGTATGTACAGAGGGAAAGCTGTGTATAGCATATTGAAATCATCTTTTTTTTTTCTTCCAGGTATTATTAGAGATTCAAAAAGAATTATTAGACTACAAAGGAATTGGCATTAGTGTTCTTGGTAAGCTTTGCTTTTGGATTCTGGTCCTGGTTTCAGAGGGAGCTAATTTAAATGCATTCAGCCTAGAATTTCTACAGGTCTTCCCAACAGGCTTTTGTAGCTACATTTTTAAACTTTAATAACTGGGTTTGCTAGGAACAGTTTTGAAGATAGCATAAATGCCGGTGGGAGGCTTAGACATCTCAGCTTACTGTTTCATAATTTTTTTTGCTGATCACATAATCTGTGATCAGAAGACCCTGTATATTTGCATAACCTTACCATCAAACATTTATAATTGCTTCAATTCAAGCTACAGTTTTTGTTATACTTAAATACAAACTTACTAAAGTACAAGTACACAAGCCTTCTATGAAGATCTTACACATTAGTAATTTCTTTGTTCAGTTCTCTCCCCTGTGTTGTTGGGCAAGAGGACCTCTGAGTTCTAAAATTAATTTTCTTTTATTTAATTTTTTTTTTAAAGTTCCAAAGGCTAAATGGTATGAAGAGACCGTAGGGTTAACTGTATTGCTTGTTTGTGTTATCTTTTGCTCCTGTGGATTTGAGACATATACTTAGATTTCTATCAAGTAAGATCACAGACTGGAATTTTGTGCTCTGTCCTAAAAGGAAACCACTACCCATGGATTCCTGTTTGTGAGAAAGATATGGTACGCACAGTCTAATGAGAATCTAATGATGAGTTTAAGTGGCTTGTTCACTGCATGTGACAGTTGAAAAATCATTTTTCTGTGAATATAAGGCAAAAATGTGCACAACTTGGAAATCAATTTGAATTATCCTGTGCATTAAGTGAGCATAGGCCCACAATTTGAATGCAAAGTAACTGATATTTTTCTTTATTATTTTCTTGCCAATTTTGTAGATACTTTTGTTGTTGTTTGTCTTCCACAGAAATGAGTCACAGGTCATCAGATTTTGCCAAAATTGTTAACAACGCAGAGAATCTTGTGCGGGAGTTGTTGTAAGTCTAAAAAGACCAAATTTGTTACTTTTGTTCAGTATTTCATAAACCTGAATGTCTGTTACATTATTTTCTGTATTTTGTGTTTGTTCACAATATTCCACGATTAAAAACAAACTTTTTAATCCTCTCCCAGACTCGCTATTAGTACATAATGTTTTATATGTTTCCTAGCCTGCATTTTTGTGTTATTTTTATTTTATATGGTATTTCCAAAGATGTGAAATCATTATAGCTTGGAAAGATTTTTAGCATTGTGCCAGTTACCTTGGCTTGAAGGGGCCTTAAGTGACAAAGAAATAGTCACCTTTTTCAGAATAAGTAACTATAATTTATTTCAGGGATTCTTAAGGTGGGGATTTTCTGCTGTCAGTTACCTGGTTGGAGGTGGATATTAAAAAATTCAAGGCTCACCCAGATTTGCTGAGTCAGAATGTCTGGAGAAACTATTTGTAAGAGAATTTGAGGAAATTTAAGAATTCTCAACTGCAGGTGCTGCCTTGCCTTGTTAATATTTAAAGGAGAGAAAGAGGGGTTTTATACATATGTAGATATAGTTGCATATACATATGGCTTTTTTTTTCTTTTTGGTGGGTTGGGAATGTATACTACCACTGAGCTATATACCTAGCCCCCTCAAACCACATTTTTTGTTTCCTGTTCACAAAAAAAATGCACATTCATGATAGAAAATTCAGAAACAGACTGCAGCTTACAAATTAAACTGAAATGATCTCTGATCCCACCAGTCAGGGATAATTAACATTTAGGGTTTGTTCTGACATCATCATTTTATTAACAAAGTTGGAATTGTCCTGATTATTTCATAACTTTACTATTGTCCTGATTATTTCATAACTTTACTATTTTTCTTTTCTTTTCTTTTTTTTTTTCTTTTGGTACTAGGGTTTGAAGCCAGGGGTATTCGACCACTGAGTTACAACCCAGCCCCTTTCATTTTTTATTTTGAGACAGGGTCTCACTAAGTTCTCAGAGCCTCACTAAGTTACTGAGGCTGGCCTTGAAGTTCTGATCTTCCTGTCTCAGACTCTGGAGTTGCTGGGATGACAGGTGTGCACCACCATGCCTGGCCATAAATTTGCTTTGTAAAGTGCTTTTGAGAAGCTGATTAGATGGGGCAGGCAGGCTTGGAGAGAATTTTGTGAGGAATAGTGGAGGCCCATTGCGCTGAGAGTGTTCAGATCTGGTAATCATCTGCTTTGCTCATCATGCCGATGTCTGCTCACTGGGTCCCATGTGACATTCATGGAATGATGAAGGAGGGAATGTTTGGAGCTTTAGCCTGGGACATAGGCATTGACCAGATGGCTGTAGACCTCTTCTGACTAGAAACACAGTTTAGTTATGGACCTAACTTCTAACTGAGCTCCTGTCTGTACCCCTGAACTTAGACTTCTGCCTGGTTTCTATCCAACCAGTTCTCAACCTGACTTCTTGAATCTGAATAACTGGTTAGAGTCTCTTAAGACATGCGCGGCTGCTTCACTATTTTACTGGCCACAGAATGTAGGCCAGGTGGAGCTCAGAACAAGATATCACACATCACCTTTCCTCCAAGACCCTACCCTGTTGCCCTGCTCTTTATTATTTATGTCTGTGCTGGAGTGGGATCCCCTGGTCACCTGCCTTTTGTACTTCTTTTTTCTTAAGCGCTGACTGCTCTAAGGCTTCGGTCCAGCTTCCCTGGCCTTGGATCCCCAAGGCTGGCTGTATTCTATTGCATGTAGCCATTATAATCATCATCTTAATTTTCCATCCTGGAGTAAAAATTTTTTGTTAATCTAGATCTACATCATGTATGTGATTACAAGACTTGGTCTAAGTCATAATCAAAAATCCCTCTCCAGGGTCTTCCTGATTCATAAGCATGGTACCTAATGTAGAAAGTTTTAGGACTTTGAGTCACAGATGACAGGAATCCAACTCACTGGCTTTAGCAAAAAGTGGAATGTTTACCTCTTGGAGAAGTACAGGTGGATTTAGGAGCTCAGTTGATACCACCAAGGTCTTCTCCATCTCGTGGCTCTGCTTTCGTATGTGTTAGCTTTGCCAGATGGCCACCAGTGGTTTTGGGAGTAGCTCCTACAAATTTATCCTTTCCCTCAATAGAAAGTTTGAGCAAAGATCTCAGAATTGAATCCCATTGGCCAGCTCAGAGGGTTGATTCCTAAGAATAGCAGGCTGTGTTACTAGGAAAAGGAGGAAATGCTTCTGTTTAGACAGTAACTATAGGCTTCCACAGTAGTCCCCAATAAATAGTTGTCCAATGAACAAATAAGTAAATTACTAAATTGGGGAAAACAAAGTGATAGTGGGACGTTACTGTATTTCTTGTAGGAAAGCCACCCAAGGTAAAGCACTTGGTAGAGGGTCACTCATTCTCCATCTTTAGCCATCTGAGTCTGTCACTTGTGTTTCTGTCCAGAGCCGTTCCAGAAAATTACAAGGTGATTTTTGTGCAAGGAGGTGGGTGTGGCCAGTTCAGTGCTGTCCCGTTAAACCTGATTGGCCTGAAACCTGGAAAGTGTGCTGATTATGTGGTGACTGGATCTTGGTCAGCAAAGGCTGCAGAGGAAGCCAGGAAGTTTGGAACTGTGAACATCGTCCATCCTAAACTTGGGAGTTATACGAGTAGGTTCTGGGAAGTGGGCTGGGTGGTGATGTGAGGATTGGTGGCTTACCACTGCACAGGGCGATGTGCAGTTGTTTTTAATGCTGTCCTCCCCTTGTCAGTAGTTAGTCTGATACCATTTAGGTTGGGTGGTTGTAATAGTAGAAGACAACTAAGTAGCTTCTGCCAGAGTACTGATAGGCTCATTTAGGTGAAAAGTCCAGCAGCCAATTTGGCTTTAGGTATGGCTTGATCAGGGGCCCTAACATGCCCCTGGGCCCTAGTGTCTCCTCTATGGTATTTCCTCCACAGCCAGGAAAAGCTCTCCCCTCTTTCTGGGATGATGGCTACAGCTGCTTCTGATCTTACTTATATTTTCCCAAGTTTCATATGCTAGAGAATTCCCAGTGACTGTCTAGGTCTCGTATCCAGACTGACCAAGTCCCTGTGACTGTATTTGAGTCACATTCTAGCTCTGGGCCTGTGGACTGAATCAGCTGCACTGGAACCACATTTGCTAAAGAGAGGTGAGGGTTGGGGTCTCAGGAAGAAACTCCTCAATTCTCAGTGGACATAGGACAGATGGATGCTGGGTGATAAGAAAAAATGCCAGATATCCACTATGCTTGTTTTCTTTTTCTTTTAGTCCTGGGGGTTTCACCCAGGGTGCTTTACCTCTGAGCCACATCAGCAGCCCTTTTTATTTTTAAATTTGAGAGAGGGTCTCACTAAGTTGCTAAGGTTGACCTTAAACTTGAAATCGTCCGCATCAGCCTCTAGTGTTGCTGGGATTACAGGCACATCATTGTGCGTTGCCATCATGCCTTTTTATTTTGACAGTACTGGGTTTTTTTTTTTTTTTTTTTTGTA